>JAVCKZ010074299.1:0-13413 GCA_034780755.1 Lepetodrilus elevatus
AACCCTGTGATCACTACAAGATCAGTGACGGCCTTTGTATGCACCATCAGACCATCAGAGAACTATCGGTCATCAGAGAACCCTGTGATCACTACAAGATCAGTGACGGCCTTTGTATGCACCATCAGACCATCAGAGAACTATCGGTCATCAGATAACCCTGTGATCACTACAAGATCAGTGACGGCCTTTGTATGCACCATCAGACCTGAACATTACTTCTTTCCTATTGTACTTGGCTATGTGTTTAAATTTAGCTACAAATGTTTCTACATAATTGATCATGCTTTTTGTTTAAAAATTTGATCTAAAGATTTTTAACTGATTTCTTTATCAGAGAGGTTTGCTGGTCAACTGATTTCAGAGATCTTGCGATGGCTTGCTTATATTGAAAGGAAAACCCAATAACAACTGTTTTACAATTAAATTCATATTAATCTAGTCTTGACTGGTTCAGGTGAACACAAATGTGCCATAGGCTATAGTATATCTATGTATACAGATTTTTTGCCTCAAGGTTTTATTCAAATGAAAATTGTGGCGATGATACTTGACTCATGGGAGAGATTAAATCATTGAACTTTCAGTTTTGTGTTCTGATCCATAACCACTGGACTATCCAACACTTCCCTTTGTCCCATTAATATCAAATTATCAATATTTATGATAAAGGTTTCAATTGGTTATGTAACATGACTCAATCTCATTATATATTGTCTGGATTAAGTCTTAACTAATTTATTAATTATATCCGGCAATAACCTTTCATTGGATTAAATATTCCCTAATTTACTGGTTTCATTAATGCTGCTATCTCCCCAAGGCTGAGTTTTTCCCAGTACTATTCTCCTGATGGCTAATGACATTAGTCACAATCATTAAGGTGACAGCCTGGAAGGGGTCCATCACCTATATCAAGCATAGTTAATTAGTTGTTTGACGAATGTGACTTGAGCAGGGTAATTTGAAATTGCAATTAGTCGTAGGAAAATTGACCAAGGGAGGAGTTGCGAGAATTAAGATAAGAGGGATCGCCAATTAGAGATTGGCGGAATGGACACCAGAGAGGCTCTTTACTCGTACATGAACCTTAACTAGTTGCTAGGAAATCAATATCATACTTTATTGGTTCTGTTTTACACTTCACTTATCTCCTTTAAGGAATTTCATATGATTTTATTGGGAATTTCATATTCATTTGACAACTGTTACAAACTTGTCCTTTTGACTTTATTTGATGTATTAATATTGGTTAGACATCATGCCCAGTAGAGCAGATCCAATGAAATTAATGTCAGCTCATTTCAATAAAGTTAGTCTCTGCCACTCACCAGATGAACATTATTGAGTGCTTAGCTCTCACTGAACCATGAAACTATGCAATTACTGGATTTGAAATATGCAAATACAAATTGTAAATAAGCATGTTGAGTTCCAAATCTTCATCACAAGATTCAACATCCTGTAACCGTGATTGATTGATTTCAACACATTTTATTATAGCTGTCATTTTATGTATTCCAATCTGCTGTCATTGTGTATTGGTGAAAGATTCACATTGCGACATTAAGCACCAACTCACTCCAATGTTTCAAAACGCTAATATGTATATGATTTTCTGAAGTATTGAAAACACTGAAGATGAAGACATATTGATCAACAGTTTGGATATGCCCTGGTGTTTTACTTCAAATCGCCATATTTTCGATAATATTCTTTCAAATCTGTGTGTAAAACATAAGATATATTTTAACAATCAATTTGTTTAATCAATGTTCATCAAATGAAGTTGATGTTTTTTTTGTTGGAATGACATACTTTATATGTTATTGAACTGACAACAATCTGTTATGTGAGACTTGTAATCATCATTTATGTGATTACTGTGACAAAACTAATAATCAATTTCTTAAATTTTGCTATGCAGATAAAATCCCAATAATAATCTTTTGCAATAAAAGACAATTCATCAAAAAGTTTTCAATCGTCAAATGTACAGGTCACCAGTGTGATGGGAAATAGAGATGACATATTTTGGTTTCATTAATTCATGAAATAATCTTTTGAATTATGCTTGGGTTGGCATGTTTTGCGTGGCAATCTCAGGTATTTGTCAGATGCTTGAATAATCAGTACAAAGAAATACCTTTTTAGAGAAAATATGTCACCTAGTAACATCTGTAATTTCAATGAACCATTTCAAAATTTAATAATAGTAATGTGTCTGTTATAATGTGCTAAATCCATGTTTAAAAGCATGCATTCTCATTACGTATACATTATATAAAAATATCAATAGTGAGAGATTGTAAAGATTTGCTTTCCAATTATCTATGACAGTTCTTGTCTGCAAATGAAAATCTATAAGAAGTGTATGGGTAGCAAGTATTAATAATTGTTAACTTTACATCTGGTAGAGCATTAGCGACCCATGAGCTACCAGTATGATATAAAGCTATGAGCTATGATATAAAATAACAATACAAGGTATGTAAAGAGAACATACCAGAAATGTCATACAAAAATCAGTAGACATTACCATTGATATTAAAATTTAATATTGTGAATTATTTTAATTCGAGTGGGCTGTTCGTTCATCTGTCACACATTTGTAACAGTGATATGAGGATGTTTAATTTTTTAGCGCAATAAACTAAAGGGAAATTGCCCATTATGTAAACAGCACAAACATGTGCAGTTAATTTAAATACCATATATCCTTTATTAGATATTTGACGTGCACTATCTTTTCTCAACATATACACAATCTTGCTATTCTGACAATTGTTTATTTAAATGACGAGGCGGGATGCTATTTCCTACAAAGATTGGAGTTTGGCTTCCAGGTTCACACATGGGAAAATCTGCTACAGGAACATAGTCGCATAAACAAATGAAATTGATTATTTTGTTAAGGATTATTTATAAGATTTCTGGTGTACTGCACTGTGCACATGCAGGCTGTTGTAACACTTTGTTTATAGCAAATGCAGAAAATTGTTTTAACTTCGAATAACAATGTTGTGTATGAATGGCAGCCCTGTAGATCTGCTAAGTGGAAATCTTTGGGTGAATTTTTAGGAAGTTTATCCAGTTCTATGTACCTTGAGCTATTGTTTGAATATTCATATTTATTATTGTAAATGATATTGCACCGGCCTGCGTTTCATGAAAGGGGTGTATATTTATGCCGGATGTAAAGCATGGTGTATATGTAACTCCGTTTCCTGATATACGACTGGCATAAATATACACCCCTTTCGTGAATTGCAGCCCTGGTCAGTATTGTCAAATGAGTTTACATTTCTGCTCATTGGTGACATGTTCCAGGACAAAATTTGTCGCAAATGGGTGAAAGATTCCTGCAGCGACGTTAAACTCCATATTCACTCACCAGGACAAAATGTACAAGATCAGACCGATTTCAATGGTCTTCATGGAGATACAGTACCATTGCAACATTTATTTCATTAACCTTTTAACATATTGATGAAGGTCATTGAAGTTCATCAAGGACCCAAACAAGTCGTGAAAACGATATCGAACATCCACATTTAATTAGGACAGAACCGGAATCAAGACTGACATGATTAATCCCTGTGTGACCAGCTGCTGAAACCGGCAGCCATCTTGACTGGTTCCCATCTGTCTGGGCTCCCAGGTAGACATTGTTCCGGTCCATCATTCAGGACACCCCGGACACCTACTAGCTGGTGCTTCTGATTGCTGGTCCTGGTCTCTCTGGCATGTATGGATTCTACAGCACTCTTCAGAACCCCCTGCACCTCCGATGGCCAGCCATTAGACTAAGTGGACAGATCTAATAACAGGTGGACAATGACGTCCCTCTTGAGTGGATCCCAGCCAGAGGGCGCTAGTGCCAGTCCAGGTGTCGCCACTGAACGTATCGGGTGCTCCTAACCCTCCTACTTTAACTCGCGTAGAATTGAGGGATCTAGATGTCAAAAATCCCATCTTAGGATTCTGTGCTTGAGTTTCTGAATCGCTCAAGCTGGTTGTCTGTCACAAGTTGGAAACCTTCTCTTTGATCTCTGAATATGTTTGGGTGTGTGATGTATATTTTTAACCTTAATTTGAGGCATGTCATTAGATTAAAATTCTTAAAAACTATCAACTGTTTTATTGAATAATAGTGTCTTCAATAGCTCCTTCTGCAACTGAAAAATAAAGTTAAATATTTACAAGTTCTCAACTTTAGCATAATGGGAATTGTTCAATCTCAATCAATCTTGTTATCTGTTTGACAACTTTGTCGCAGATTGTCTCTGACTCTCCCTGTCCTTGTTCGATATTCTTAATCACAACAATTATCCCAGAATATCTTTCTTAAATACAAAACTGTTTAATTTCGCCCACAGCTGTTCTTGTTTGAGGGGCCATAATGAAGTCAGGAACACAAACATTTACAATTTTAGTCATTCTTTTCTTAAAGTCGGTTCCCAAATTTAACTCCCTTTTATTGTGGAAACACAACCCCTGAGGGCTGTTCCGCCCCTTCAGTGTCGCGGTACCCCCAGTCTGGACAAGTCCGACTCCACGACTCGCCACTTTGAAGCTCGCGGCGGACTCACCCTGTACTCAGACAGTAGCCACTAATCCCTGCCTACTATAATGGATAGTTTGTCCACTGACATTATTCCAACAGTTTTCATTGAGCGAGCCTGCTAACTAAAGCCCCTGTCCACCCTCTGAACCATTAATAGTACATAATAACAGGGTGTGACGGGCACGGGACCATGAGGAACCACGTGGTGTTTCTCCTGGACGGTTCACCACATCTCTGAGCACCGCCGTCGACCACCAGGGGAGATAAGTAAATGTATGTATATACAGCAGGCGCCGAATTTACGTCGTGATGCTGTAGGCTGAAAATATGTCTGAAATATGTCATGAGGACCTCATGTCAAGTATGAACAGCCTGTTTATGTCACAAGAGACAATATTTTTATGGATAGCATATGAGTAAAACAGTAGTAATTGTGAATATCTTTATGAAATGATAATACTAATATGCATATCGATAGTATATTTGCGCCACAGAACTTCACTCTTAGTATGAATAGTTTGTCCTCCCACGTCTCTCTGCCACCAATCTGTTCAGCAATATGGAATCTTCAGCAATTTTAATATCTTTCTACAATCAATCTCTAGCCTTCAGGACTTCAACCGCCATCAATCTCCAACCTTTAATAAAACCATTTAAAACCCTCAGCATTCTCCAACCCATACCAAGTTCAAACCAGCAATCTCCAAACTGCAGTAATCTCCAACCATCAGCAATTTCTATTACACCTTTCACAGTTTCAGCAATCTCCAACCTTTACCAATTTCAATCCTTCAGAAATCTCCAACCAATACCAATTTCAACCCTTCATCAATCTACAAACTTATTCATCTCCAAACTTCAACAATCTCTAAACTTTACCAACTTCAACCCTTCAGCAATCTCTAAACTTTGGTCATCTCTAACTTTCAGCAATATCCAAACTTGAGTCATCTCCAACCTCAGCAATTCAACCTTCAGCAATCTCCAACCTTCACTGGTATACCTGAGTTTGTCATCTACATACTTGATCTTACCACAGTGATTGGTGACCTTCTCTGCGATATCTATATGACAATTCTATTTACTGGCTGTCCCAACAGACCATATCTATAAGGTCTCAATCAGAACCATGTGGTCAACTCTTACAGTTAAGAAAAGGATTAGCTTATCCTAATCCCAGCTATATATATACATGATATACCAGCCAGACACTTTGTATACATTTTGACCCGAAACTGTCATCGCTGTTTGCCCAAGTACAAAATAGAGGGTCCATAAATGTTGAACTAATTGGAAATTTTAGCAATATGTATAAATTTATTGAACATGTTTATTATCTTATTATCTTGGTTAAACTCTTCTGACCTGTGTGGTATAAAGCATTGCATTGTAGAATATGACAGATGATTGTTTGTTAACTGTCTGACTAATAACCCTTAATTTATATGCTAACCATGCTAACCTGACTGAAAACTTTATCACTGAAATTATTTTATACCATACTTTTATTAGCAGCCATACATGGATTATCAGTCAAATGGTCAATGTAATAATGCTTCCAAAGTTGTTTTTCCAAAGGTTTATGTTTATACATATCATTTTCCATTTCGTGACCTTTTTATATTAACAGTTGACCAAATCTATTCTGAAATGTAGTTAAAAATATTGTGCATTTCATGCCTTGAATTGGGCTAAAATATCTACTTTCTTCAATAGTCAATGCTGCAAGATTTACCATTTAATTAAGTCACTAATTTCATTTCCCATTTTGCTTAGAAGACTTGGTGTAAAGGTAATCCCCTCATTCATATACATTTTACCCTACTGGTTTTTACTGCTATTAACAGCATATCTATGCTGTGTTCACAGCGTTTGTTCCACTTTCTCTACTGGTTCTAGGTCCTATTAAAAGCGTATGTATTATACGTGTATGCTAAGTAGCTGGTATTTGTTCCAGTCAGTAAACAGAGTCCACCCCTGCCCTCCCCTCGGACACTGAAAGTGATGTATGATCAGGTTCTGCTCTGATATACGACCAAGTATTGAACAGTTGCCTTGTCTGATCTTTGATACGCTGATGTATAGATTTGCGTAGACTTAATCTTGTACCTACACGGCTACACCACCACGGTCATTTGCAGGACTAATACAGTCTAGTGTTTGCTGATATATGCCCACTTTATCATGCACACTTGATTAAGCAAATGTGTCCGTAATGGTTTTCCGTTGAATGGGTCAAAAGCTAGCTTGTAATAGGGTATCTGTGGCTCATACTGAGACGGAAAAAGTGACAAAGTAGCCTTTTACTCTCTACTTTGCTATTCAGCATGGTCTTCTTTCGGGGACTGTACCGTCAATACTGTTTTATGGTAGACGTCTCCGACTTTCGATTTGCCATGAAGATCCATTATCCTGAAACTGAAAGTACATCACGACCTAAAGAAATTATAATGAGCTGGAAAGCATTTAAGTGAAAATGTATTAGCTCTTGATGTTAAATCAGGATAGCTGTCTGACGTTGTTAGAGTGTACAGTTACATCATTTACCAACAGGTCAGGGTTTCATGTTTACTCTTTCGCAGAGTTTTTGTGGAGGCCATCTTGAATTGAAAGATAAATATGAACTGTCAATGAAGTCTTTTCTTACTAAAGTCAGCCTGATTACAGGAAGTGAAAGGATAAACCTCTGCAAACAATTCGGCTCCTTGAAAAAAGTTCATGGGGTGAGACAAAGGTGGCTATACAAGCAAGGTCTACCTTCTTCATGGATTTAGGGATCCGTCACACTGATACTTTCTATGCTATGCTGGTGTATGTCCCAGCAGTGCTTTCTGTGAAGTAATGTGGTGGAAGGAAAGAAATATTAATATGACAATATTGTGAATGGCATGTTTAGAATGTATACTGCTTCTAGAATGAAGAACATCGACAAACAGGTTTGTGAATAAGAAATGGCATAATCTTTTTTTTTTATATATACATATTATTTACCAAAATATTGCTATTTGCTTCCTATTAATACTAGCTATACTACCGACAGAAAATAAAGGAACGCATAATACTTTTAGTATAGGCAAATTCAAAGTGCCACCGTTAAGCAATCCAATAAGACACGTGCATGCACGTAAAATATGGTATTGCCCATACATTTTCGCATTTGGGTTGAAAATTTCATTACAATTAATTTACTCAGTTTTGAGAAATACCACTTTATGTGTTCGTGTTATAATGTGTTCCGTATAGGAATATCAGTATCGTTCCCTTATTTTCTGACGGTAGTATATATTCCATTACCTTCAAAGTTGGCATACTCCATAAGCATATTGATCCCCGTTATCCTATTTACCCACAAGTAAGTACACAGAATATGTGTCGGCGTCAAAATAGGGTGTGCAAGATCTAAAGTGTGAAAAGATTGTTCCAACGTATTGAGGTATAGAATCGATGGTTCAGTACAACTTTGTATACTGCAGTGTAGACAAATACTACGGTATTAAGTCTTACCCATCTGAGTCGTCTCTGACAGAACCGGCCTCTAAAGCCTCGTCTACACCTGCACTTCTGTGGCTGAATACACCTACCTCCATGTCGACACCTCGGCCAACACAGAGCTGAAACACATAGACAATAGGAATAAATAACACATGTAATAATGATCGTAGCAATACAAGAGTCGTACGTTTCTGTATCAATGTAAGTCTGGGCCGGTATTCATAAAAGGGCTTAAATAAGTTTTTGCTATAATATTATATTAATTGATCATCAAAAACTGACTTAAACCCTTTTATTAATACGGCCCCTGGGTATCGTTTCTCGAAGCTCTCATATTTACTATGATCAAAAGGACTCTCGTAGCCATTTCTAATATATACAGTATATAACATAGGGTACGAGCACTAAGAAGAGATCTCGAGAGTTGCGAGAAACGATACCCTAATGATTCGTAGCCCTACTATACGGACGTTCCATAGCCCTGTAAACTTAATTATAACAGAAATAACCTTGAAAGCGGCTCTAAACCTCAATTTAAAAAACAACAAATCATATCAATATATGCCTACTGTCTATTCAAGTTTTTAAATAATTAAATATATTTTCTTTCTGGTATAATTTCCAGATTTCAGATATACTATGTGGAATTTCCTGTTAATATCTTATCCACACGAGGATACCCATTCTCTAATGTATGGGTCCAGTGCCTAAAAGAACGTCCACTGCTGAAAGAACGCTCAGTGAGTGGGGTTCTTCAGGAGGGAGTATAAGAACCTTACGTTTTTCGCAACTGGCACCAGCATATCCTCTCCTGCAGACACAGATGTCCGGCTTGAAGCAGGTTCCTCCGTGCTTACATTCTAGGTGACACACCGCTGCAAGAAAATAGCATTGGATAAATATGATGGTAACAATTAACGAAAATATGTATTATTCACATATGGATCAACGGTATTGATGAAGTCTTCTTTGTATGTCGTAGATATATAGTTACGTTGCACAGGGGCCATGTTCCCGAAGGAATCTACGAAGGCTTAACGTATGATAGCTTTGGGAACATGGCTCCTGGACTGAATTTCACCAAAGAGTCGTAGGTCATACTGTAGTTTTTTGTAAACGTTTTATTTAAAATGAAATATAGTAGATAGGTTATACGTATATTACAACTTAAATGAAAACTCTCAATAGTTGATACGTAAATCAATGTGTACGTCATGCTTTTACGATAACAGGAAATGACATATAAACTTATACTTCCGGCCTTACTTCCGGTGCAACATTTCAATGAACTCATGCCATGATGTAGACTTTAATACTTGGTATAATAAGCCAACATTATTTTGTTAAACAAATGACACGTGACGGCTCTTACGTTTATCACACCTCCTCCCTGACCACCCTGAGGGACACGTGCACCGGTCAGGTCCCACACACTTGGCTCCGTTCATACATTTCGGCCGACAAGACGCTGTGACAATGGTAGAACGCTCATTACTTGAAGTCTGACATTGCAGGCTTTCGAGGTATACATACTTGGTAATATTTATATGACATGTATCGTTAGCGTTCTTAACCACCATGAAGATTTATCATGCGCATCATGCCATATATAGAGCCCACACCGTGAGTCATTAGTGCTCAGCAATCGTGCACACTCCCTTCTGTAGTGTTATTAACTCCCCTAGCACAAACTAACATTCATTAATATATAATTACTGAATTTCTAAATAGAATGTGGTAATACTGTGAAAGAGCTACATGTTTGGTGTGATGAACTATATTGTAATGTATAGAGAAGAATGTAAAATGAGAAAGTTGACCTAATACTGTTATAACTAAAGAACGTTTTAGAAGGTTTCAAGAAAACTTGAAAGTATCACTACGCAAACATGTAAATTAAAATTTCAAATTATCTAGACTACCACTAATTTGTCTATATGATCCTAAATAGAATGAAAACAACTAGATATAGCATCGAAAACTTGGGAATAAGATTGACAAGAAATCGTAAGTAAATAGTTTGCGGCTAGGGTGATCAATACAACCAAACACAGCGTAATTATGTGTTTCTTTTCGTTGAGAAACAATTGCAAATACGTGAGTTGCCATACGCAGCATGGATAAAAACAATGTCATGGCTTAGTGTACAATGTATGTCAATGTCCGAATTCTTTCAGACCTCTCTACAATCAATTACTTTTAGACTGCAAAAACAGTAAATTCGGGTGCAATTAGACCAATCGCGAACACGCTAACGAGTACGAGAACATCGTTTTGAAAATATCATCATAAGCGCCTACTACCTGGTCACACTGCAACAATAAGGATAAAGAGATTTCGCCAGTGTGGCCCCTATAATTAAGGCGAAACAAAATTCTGAAAGTGTATTTTTCTTCCGTTATGGATAATAATGACCACACAAAAAATGTTCAGTGAACATAATAATACCAAAGCAAATAAAACGTCACCTTGTTGGACACCACTCACAAGGTAATTCGTGATTTTGTATTACAGCCCTGATAAAAATGGACTCATTATTCAATTCAATGCAATTTGGTATGTGACCAATCCATCTCAATGTTAAAGAACGTATTATTCAATTATTCAATTTAATGAAATTTGGTGTGACCAACCTCTCTCACACCTATCTCCCGCGTAGCCATACGGACATTTACAGACATTGAATCTTTTACACTTGCCACCATGCAGACAGGGAGGTATACAGATAGCTGAAGGAGAGAATGGTATTGGAGGAATAAATGTACATGAGCATGTAGACATTCTAGAGAGACTTTGTAATTTCAATATCATAAAACAATTAAAATATCAAAATACTAAACATTTCCCCCTAGAAATATATTTCTACGATGTTGTTGAAAAGAGAAGTGATTTATTAGTATATTTATGACATGTCTCTTATACGAGTCTGTCAGTGACGTTAGACTATCGATTACCACAAAGATGATTCAAGACAGAATGTTGATGAGTTAGAGTAATTTATCAAGAGTTTAAAGGCAGCAAAACCCAACACCCAAACTATATATGATGTAAGTAAAGATAAATTGTATTGAGTTGGTTTTCTAAACACTATAGAAGAAATATGCCTATCCTTTTATATTCATATATGTATTACATTATCACCATGCATATATTGAATTGCATATGACTAAATCTTAGCATTGAAACTATATTAGTCGCTAATGATAATTATTTATTAATCTTCTGATAACGTATTTCTCAATATTACTGCAATTTACCTCAATGAGAAAATAAATACTATGATACTATTTGAAGCAGAATTATGAGATAATTAGCTAAGATGTTCAATAATCGATAAATACTATTAATCTCAATGTTAAATATTTAAAAAATCGTTCTATTGCCGTAATAGGAATTTAAGTGATATACCTTCCTGACAGTATCGACCAGAATACCCCTGTGGACATGCGCACTTTCCAGGCTTGATGCACGTTCCGCCATTGAAACATGGCGGGTAACATAGGGGTGTTTCGCAGTACTGGCCTCTCCAACCTTTGCGACAGCGGCACTTCTCTGGTCCGATACAGACCCCGCCGTGCTGACAGGGTCTTCTACAGGCGACTGCGGAGAAGAGCATGATGATGTTTAACCATTGGTTCAGTGAGAATATGAGCTACTCAGTAGTATCCCAAACAAATGTTCTGGATATAGGGCATCACGGGATGTTTGTCCGCGTGGTCTGCTAGACTGACGTTGCTCTCTTTACTGGATTGCTGCTGGTGCTTCTACTGCTGTTGCTGCTGTTGATGTTGTTGCTGCTGTTGTTGTTGCTGCTGTTGCTGCTGTTGCTGCTGTTGCTGCTGTTGCTGCTGTTCCTCGAGACCCTGACCAGTATTCCTACTTAACATCCAGGTTATTGTTTCTTGAAGCTCTCATATCCACTATGAGACCACAGCGCTCTCGTAAGTGCACGTATTAGAGATCGTCCTTATTGTCTCGTAGTAGATATCAAAGCTTCGAGAAACGATACCCAGTAGGCATGTACAGATAGCTATAGGGGCTTCGAGGATGCTGCTGCTGCTGCTGATCATGATGATGATGATGATTCGCCCCGATGATTCTATTGCTACTATAACATACTACTATTTACAGGCTTCCTCAATTTGACGCTATTAATGCTCAAGGAAGATTTATTTGTTTCTTTTGAATTGGGTTTTAAAGTCGCTTTCTATAATCTTTCACTAACATCACGACTCAAGGAAGATAGTGTGATGGAATCAGCATCTCCTCATGCAATTGGGTGGCCAACATTATTGGCCAACGCTATCCTGCACTATACTCACGCAATTGACATCTAGGTCCGGTGTATCCATAGGGACAAAGACATCTATTTCTAGTGTAGCATCGACCACCATTTTGACATTCAGGGGTGCACACACCTATAATGTAAAACGTTGAGACATGTGCTAATATCGTAATAATATGTGCTGATACCGTATAAGCAAAATCTTCAACGAGCTGCTTATAGAGCGTATTTAGTACTATTTTCACAGTAGGGAATGGGATACGACCTAACGTGGTCATGTTCTTCTACACTGCAGTGTCTACTCACTATGTTCACACTGTTCGCCTGTATAACCAGAGAAACACCGACACTTGTTAGGAAGGTAGCATACCCCTCCATTTCGGCAATGAGGCCGACATATAGCTGAAAACAACACGGTACGTATTTTGATATGGAATAAAACATATTTGATTGCTTGCTGGGGTATAATACTACTAATCCTGCATCACAGATTGGTATAGTAAGAGTGTACGTCATGGATACATAAGTAATTGTCTGCTGCCATTCTCGAACCCTGACCATGATAACTACGCAATACCGGTCAAACGACGTAATAGCCTGTGTTTCGAGGATCATCTGTTGTACTAGTTTCTGGAATATCCGCTATAGATAATGATATACTATATTATTGCTATGTATATAGACAGACGACAGTTGCCACTGAACACATTCTGATTGAGATTGGGTGATATATAAGTAAATTACTATTATATTTGTTTTCGTAACAAGTCGTCAACTTACGGAGATGGCACCTGCTTCCGGTGTAGCCTTCTGGGCAGTCACATCTGTTGGGGGACACACAGACACGCCTTCCTCTGCAGGCAGGGTCACATATGGCTGGAAGTAACAGTAACAGGACATAGCTATAGAGTCAGTCTCGGGCAGTCTACACATGCCAAGATAAGTACGTATGTAGGTAATACTCTACCATAGGCTCCAAACTAGTCGTACATCGGTCGAACGTATATAAGATTGAGCCACGGTTATGTAAATTTGCAAGTCAGTTATTGGTTGAAATGTTGGAAACACA
>JAVCKZ010074310.1:0-13412 GCA_034780755.1 Lepetodrilus elevatus
TATTATTTTGAATATAAATTTAATATTGAGTGGTTTTGAACTGAGTTCTTCCATTATCCGCTTTCCACGCCCCTGTGTGCCTCTCTGATTAACTAATTCATAATTAGAACGTATTGATATACTTGCATCATTTTGTATAACTTATACATTTTCAAGTCGTACAAACCCAAGAACCACAAAGCGCAATGCCAATGTTGTTGCCACGACTCTCAAATCATTGAATCGCTTCAAGAATCTTTGAACCCATTCCAGTGGCCAATGACCTTGACCCTTAATGGTAGTTGCGCATTGTACCGATTTCTAATTCAAGCAATAAATAGTCGCTTAACATCAAAGACATAGACTAAGACCATGGGATCCGTTCGGTATCCAGGAGATAGTTCAGGATATACGTTGATGAATGGACCTTGTTCCAGGTTAGTTCTGGCATCATGGTAATCAGCGTTCAAAATGACTTGGTAGTTAAAGCCCCGTTACTATCATAGTCGGCGCTAATGTAAATGTGGCTGGATTTTAACGAAGCAGCGATGTGGACACTGTGTATGATCGACTGATAATTAACGAGGAGTCTGTACACAACACTCTCTGACCTTGTTGAAGAATTTCCTAAAAACGCCAGACATGGTGAAGTAGCTATTTTTCAGCAATGCTAAAGGGCATAAAGACGAGCAGCTTGAATATTCATATATTGATGAAAAAAATATGGGTTAAACCTGCTTTAACGCCGAGGTGGTAGAACTAGGTGAGACGTCCAAATTCGAACTAGGATGATTAGACGTCAGACATAAGAGCAATCGTCAATTCGTGATGGAAATACATATTGCAATTTGCAAGTTGCGTAAGTAGAGTACACAGAGGAGAAACCGTGTTCCATTGTACTAAGATTAAGCTCATCAAAGTTGGTGAGCTTACTAAAAATACTTGAATAATATAATTATGGACCGTGTTTCTTTTTAAGTGCGTAGACTAACCCTTAGTATCAATAACAAATCAAAACACCAAAACAAGATTAATGCAGACGACAGGATAATGTTGCGTTATCCATTGAGCTTTTATACATTTTACAAACATTTCTTTTCAATAATGGTAATGATGCAGTATTCATCAATAATGCGGAACATTCACAGGCATTATTAAATGTCTTCTTTACAAGCTCAGACTCAGTCATCGGAACAGACGCTTCATTCACTCAGGCCGATATATTGTGACATTCGAGATACAAATATAAATGACAAAAACAAAAAACACATGCAATTAAACAACAGAAAACACGTGGTAATCGAGGACGAAAATGTCCGTTAAAGATTTTCGTTTCATAGAGTTCATGACAATAGTCAATTACAGAAAACTTGAGGATTATTTACCTGAATCACCATAAGCAATGTCTATACATTGTCGAACGAGGAGGTCGAAACTGACAAGAGATTGATGTCATAATCTGACCAGATATTTACAGTATATTTAGTGGCAATAACCCTCACGTCAGTCTTTGTATAATCATATCTATTTCACAGAATGTGCTGTGTCAAATTTGATAGCAAATGTTGATACAGAACGATGATGTTTATTTGCTGATGGCAAAGTCTGGGGTCTGCTGGCTACAAGTGTCTACGGTCAAACTTGATCCATATATAGATGTCTTTACATTGGACGTTATGTGTAAACATGGTAGAATTTATACTCTTATAGGAATCATATATAACTAATGTTAAAGCATCGCTTTGAGGCTTATCAAATAATCAATCAAGACAGATAACGAGCTATGATTTAATCTCACCGCATAGATGATCGTGACTCGACGCATTGGCTACTTATGTACTGGAAGTTGATGCTAATTAAATTCTGACATTTCTGTTTGGAGTTTCAGCTCGTGTTCCGATAGTATTTCACTGCAGTCAAGAATTGCACCATTCATTATTCAACAATATAACCTCCCAAAAAGAAAAATACAACAACAAAATAAAAATAAAACAGGTGTTATGGAATGCCACCCTATGCTTTAAGCTGATTAATCTCCGAAAAAAAATATATAACCGACATAATAGAGATATCCGTTCCTTCATGCAAAGTCAGAATATCGTAATCTGTGATTGACATTTTGTAATTTCGGGCATCATGTTAGCAAGGGGCGGACAGGGTTCTAATCACTGTGCAATAACTTGTCAAATCGAAAGGCTCCATGGAATATGCTATAGCCAATCTTATATTAGCTCTCGTGTAATGACAGACTGTGTACAGAAAATGGCCGGCTGCAGCAAAGACTGTGGAAATGACATGCTAACTCCAGGACTGATGGATTGCAGCGTTTCCTACTGCCAATTACCTGCTACGCAAATTGACGTGTGTTCGTGTTGGGCAAACTTTCACCATCCATTTCATATTATATGTTACTTTAACTTGAAAGTTTGTTTTGCTTTTTTTTTTTGGTTGTAAAAGGTTGCGAGACGATCCCATCAATTTAGGCTACATGTTCAGAGCGGGTCTCGAGTTTCGAACCTTTAGGACTGCAATTTCATGACTAGATTCGAAACTGTTCGACTACTCCTTCATGCTCAAGGTCCATCCAAGATATTATAGAAAATAGTTCATGGCCAATGGGTTAAATGTCTTCATAATATTCTGGCGTTCATGCCACTTGAGCAATAATAATAGTGGGAAATTAGCAGGGTTTAACTGGGAGAATAGAAGAGTTTTACATTGAGAATAGAAGGTGATAGTAGAAGCGCTTGACTGAGATAATAGAAGGGTTTGGCTGGGAGAATAGAAGGGTTTGAATGGGTGAATAGAAGGGTTTACTTTTGAGAATAAAAGGTTGACTGAGATAATATATGGGTTTGATTTATAGAATAGAAGGTGAGAAGGGTTTGACTGGGAGAATAGAAGAGTGTGATTGGGATAATAGAAGGGTTTGACTTTGAGAATAGAAGAGTTTTACTTTGGAAATAGAAGGTGAGAATAGATGGGTTTGGTGAAAGGTGAGAAGGGTTTGACTGGGAGAATAGAAGGGATTGACTGGGAAAATAGAAGGGCTTGACTGGGATAATAAAATAGTCTGATTGGGATAATAGAAGGGTTGAATCCCACTAATCTCACAAACCTCTGAGTGCAAACTAATTCATACTACATCCAATGTTTACTTTTCACCCTGATACAAACACACGGCCTATGCAATGCCACGAGTACATACTCTAAATATGCTTTACAATATCGACGCAGGAAACCTCTTCTAAGTTGATGTACGACGTAATGTCACATAATGCTTCTCGCCATCTACACTCTCATACACATTGTGCTGAATTAGTGTTGGCAAGTTATACGTCATCTTATAAATAGTTGCCTGATGCGATCAGACGATGGACATTATACACTATAGAAATATGTATATCCTATTGTATATGCCATACTGACTCAATGGTCAAAGAAAACCGCAATTCCATAATAGTGAGAGCAGATTGGAAGCATTGCTCTCTCTCTCCCTCTCTCTATCTCTCTCTCTCTATCTATCTCTCTCTCAATCATAATAGCATATGGTTCATTTTTGTTGTATCTCTCTCTCTCTCTCTCTCGCTCTCTCGCTGTCTCTCTCTCTCTCTCTCTCTCTCTCTCTCTCTGTGAGTTTCTGTCTTTCAAGAGATCAAATACCAGCAGGAAACTGTCAAAGATCCATTAGTAGGCCACGTCTGCACCCAGCTATATCGATGAGGCGGCGTCTGAAGGTTGGGTATCCCCAACAGGGTACCGCCATGACACCCGATATACAAGTGTTCCACTGAGGTCCTGGAGGGATCAGTAATAGGATATTCGATATATTTTGGTGGGAGACGTTGACAATCATGTATTCAGAACAATTGTCGGCTAAAAATATGCACTTGAGCAACCCTGCTCGTGCCAACAGACTTGGATAAACCAGTACTCTGATCCTTTTGGTATGAGACCAGTGCCATCCTTTTGGTATGAGACATTTACAATCAGGTATTCAGAACAATTCTCAGCTAAAACTGTGCACTCGAGTAACCCCGCGCGTGCCAACCGCCTTGGATAAATGATGAACAAATGGCATGACGCATTATCTACATTGTAACTGTCCATCAAATATATATAGGCCTACATCCTACTCCTCCCTTTCGACTAAACCATTGCACTGGTGGTCTTGTGAGCTAAGAAAAGAACAATTAGTCTGCCTTATTCAGACATCAGTGTTGGTCACATTATAATAGATAGCATTGGATTAGTAACGATTCATTTACCATGAATAGGGATGATGTATTATCACTTATTATTATGGTCAAGACCATAACCGGAAAAAAGTAGTGCTAACAAGAAGAAGAAGAAGACGAAGAAGAAGAAGAAGAAGAACAGAAAGGTTTGATTGAGAACAGAGAGGTATGACTGAGTGAATAGAAGAGTTTGATTGAGTAATACTATTTAGAAGAAGAAGAAGAAGGAGAAGAAGAAGAAGGAGAAGAATAAGGAGGAGGAGGAGAAGGAGAAGAAGGAGGAGAATGAGAATGAGAATGAGAAGGAGAAGGAGAAGAAGGAGGAGAGGGAGAGGAGAGGGAGAAGAAGAAGGAGGAGAAGGAGAAGAAGGAGAAAAAAAGAAGAAGAAGAAGAAGAAGAAGAAGAAGAAGAAGAAGAAGAAGAAGAAGAAGAAGAAGAAGAAGAAGAAGAAGAAGGAGGAGGAGAACAAGCATAGATGGGTTTGACTGAAAATATAACTGTATGGCTGAGAATAGAAGAGTTTGACTGAGTGAATAGAAGGGTTTGACTGAGTGAATAGAAGGGTTTAACTGTGAGAATAGAAGGACCATAACCGGAAAAGTAGTGCATACTTATCTATTAAATAATAACACTAATACTAATAACAATAACATAATAATAATAATAATAGCAATACATTCGCTAAATACAAGCGCTCGAAAGCATGATCAAAGCGTTACATTATTGTTAATATTCTTAAATGTAATTCTCCAGTTCGCTAACTGTTAATCTCCCCTGGCATTATTATCAAGTGGGAAGAATATATTATGTGTTTCCTTTATCACATTATGTCATGAATATTGTATCAATGCCCGATACAATCAGGGAATACACTGCAAATGTCTACAGACAGAGGCATAAAAACCTAGTCAACTGTATTTCCATGGCATGTATATCGGAATGAATAATACATAGTATGTTATGGGAAATCGAACGCTCTTGCAATTGTATCTTGGGAGGTATTGCAAGTGTTCTTGTCCTAATGTAATTATACAACCGCTCTCTCCTCGTAGCGTTAGTTTGTCATTACATGTTACAATCATCGTTAAATCCTGGTATATCCAGATGTATGCTCAGTAATGATCAATTTATATAAGAAAGACTGCACACGTGGGTATAGAGTAGTAGACATCGAATTGATAAATGATTACTAGATCTGGGTGGTACAGACATGGAAATGGTCATGAACATTATGTATATACTCAACACAATAATTTAAGCTCTGCAGATATATTTTTTGTAGTGAAGCTATCTACCAAATTTCAGAATTCTCCTTTCGGATTTGTATCTGGTGTCATTCTTCTTGCAATGTATTCGTATGTTCTTGAAGACTACCTGGGGCCTGTAGAAGTTTGGAAATGCTTTGTTTTAAACATATCAAAACATTATAAAACTATTGTAAACCATCATTTTAGCGACAACGTTTCGTCCATTCGCTAAGCTAAATTTACATGTACAAAAGGGAAACTGGACCTTTATTAATTATGTTGAGTTAGTATGGCGAGAACAATGTAGACATCGTACGAAATGTATAATTCCTGTTGGCCGTAAAGGTCACAATAACGAATCTCATTATTGTTGTCGTTATTGCGTCAGTCTCATCCAGTAGACCACTACACTTTGCGCTTATAACGATTAAAAATGAAAATCTCCTCATCGTTATCGTGCTATGTATGACTGCATCTTAAGTATGATATAGTTTACCATTAATCACTTCCGTACGGCTTGTATAATAGTTCGTTCAAGCTAATTTAGACATTACGGATGAATACACTTATAGGCTAACCTGTGCTTACAAGTTACCTAACGGGGCACGGTTCCAGAACCTCACCAATATAGCTGTGCAGTTAATGTGCACACGTTTCTAATATAATGCTGTTTCTAAAGCTTACTACCCGCATTGATAGAGTAGCATAATGTATGTGAAACTACAAATGTGCATGGGCCTGAGGCCTACATATACGAAATAAACTATTTATTTATTTATTTATTTATCATAATAGTTGAATCACCATTTGCCCATCTTACGAGACAGTTATTGGCCGCGTATTCGCATGAAACAAATATGTAAGATAATCTACCACATGTTGGTTCATCCTAAAACTAATTTAATAAAGCCGGGATATCAGCTTGATGTCATGTAGAACGCAGCGTACACTATGCTTGTATGTAGACTAATGTATTGTAATTCTTAACATGTCATGCTATTAACTCAGTAACTTCGGTTATTTGTGGACGACACTATATTATATATTTATATTTCCGTAAACACTCTGTAAACCACCAACTTCTTGAAGATAGCTTGAATCAGGAAATGTAACTGCATTATATAGCTGACCTCTACTACAACGTTTATACCGTCGATTGCAAGCACTAACTAAATGTATAATTTCATAAAACAAAATGTGCTTTCTTTTTTAATGATACTAAATAATATAATACCTACTTGCGATCAACCTTTCAATAGTACAAACTATTTCAATGATAACATGATAGTTCATAAATTATCATAACACTGATAACACATTTGAAAATGATAACGATTATCGTACATTTAAAACGTTTAAACTGATATACCTGGAATAGTTCACGTTTAGACAATGGTATGCCAGCGGACTGATAGCATGAGCATTGCTTTTAATAATTAAAATGTCCTTGACATTAAGCATCGCCTTAGCTTGGGTATATTTGATATACAAAAAGAAAATACTCGTAACTTGTAATATACTAGTGGAATATATTAATCAGTAAAGCATATTGAACTGTGTTCTTACAATTTGGGGAAATGAATTGAAGGGGTGGATCAATTAATATGTTTTGCCATATCGCTCATGATGGATTACAATGATTAGTAACGTATACGCAGCACATCATAGAGCAACGGTCGTTTATCATTATTCCTTGCAAGACTTTAAAACTATCATCGAAAACTAAATCTATCGGCGTTTCGTCAGTCTTACTAACATCGTCAGGATATTCATCCTCTGCCCAATTGGTTATAAGCTTGAACTACTATCCTCGCTGATTAGATGAGTATGCCTATACTGAATAATTCGAACTGATGGGAGAGGGTGCATGATATCATAATATACGAACAAAATCCAATACAAATAGTGCACGTGCTATCCAATTCGTTTCATCTCCATATTACATTGTTTCATGGAATGGCATGCCATGTTTATGTACGGAAGAAATGGTGATATGACAATTGAGAGAAGACCACATCCGGTAAGCATTTCACATCGGATATTCCGAACACTGTTACCCAATTGAACTTGTGAATGATTTATTGCATAGTCCCTCCATTGTCCCGTAATATGCAATAGAAATTCAAACCATGCTCCTGTTTTCTTCGTACGTCTATTTTGACGAGCGTTGGTAGGTCGACATGTTTATGAACATCATAGTCCATGAAATACCATTACTATTTTTCTATTCACTCCATGGGGGAAAGAATCAAACTTATCGGAACCATCAATTCCACTGCGAGGGGTTCGAGCGTTAGATCTAGTTCCACAACCCGTGGCGCTGCACAGAGCTGTTGAAATACCAGTCAGCGGCGAGGAACGGAAACAGTTAAAACCGGTGTACGTCACCACACTTCCCTTTGAAAATATGGTTACTTGTCCCTCGAGGTAAGTACTTGTTTCACGAGGAGATCAGTGAACAAATGCTTATTGGTACCACGTGGGCTGTACATGCTGGTGGTGTATATGGATACGGACTTCTGTGTTTAAAGGCATACACACCATCACGATCAGACGTATTTGACTTTAAAGTATGTACATATGGTCTGTCTACACAAGTTTATATTGGGGGGAAAAGCTATACATTCCGCTAGTCCTTGTTAGAGACATTTCGCGGCAATATTTCCGATTTTATTTATTTTTTTAAATAAGGTTTTGAAAATCTGACACTTCATAGACTCCATTTTCCGTATCGTATACACCAATAGTTTAATATCGTTTATATTTTCTTTTATTTGTTTTTATCTAGAAATATGTCAACAAAACGTGAGTTTGTGACTTTAAAGTAGATCTTAAACTGGCGTGGTCCAGTTTGTACGGACGAGGTCATGAAGCAGAACCCAGTATTTCGGACTCTTGCTGTAGGCAGTGGTTCTGATTTCAATTTAATTGGACGACGCTCCTCGTCTCCGCGCGGTGCTAACGTTCTCCTGCCCACCTCCAACATCAACCAGTGAAATCAAATGACCATCAATATCACTAAAACTACTTTAAAGACACATTTGGTACTTATCATGGCGCGATCTTTTTTTTTATCTCACTGTTTACGATCTCAGACCGTTTCTTTCCACTAGTCGCGAAGAATACTGTGCCTAGTTGGTATGCATTGCCGAGTTGGTGTTATAGTCCAAGGGATACTCGCGATTGCTGATGGTTCTCAATGTATGAAGCGTCTTATCTTGGGCTAAAGTAAGAAGGTTTCTCTGGTAATCATTAAATTAGAAAGCATATTTCCCTCACCAATAGTAATAGTATCAATGGTATGGAACATGTAGTACTGAAGCAAGAACTATGGACATGTCCGAGTAATTAATGTTTCCAAGCAAAAGTAGCTGTTCTGGTGCTATAACAACGTCATACAATCATAATACATTTGTATTAATTACATAAGCAAACACTTTATGAAACTACAACTGTACATGGGCCTCACACCTAAATACGAAATAAACTTTATCAATTCATCATAATAGCATAAAATGGTTCATGTTTTTTCTATCTCTCTCTCTCTATCTCTCTATCTCTCTCCCCTCTCTATCTCTCTATCTCTCTCTATCTATATATCTCCCTCTCTCTCTCCCTCTCTCTTTCCCTCTCTCTACCTCTCTATATTTCCCATTCCTGTCTCTGTCTCCCACTCTTTCACCAAGCAATGGCAACGTTGGATCTATTAAGTGGAAGTGCAAATAAAACATCCTTAGGTCCCGTCGACATTGCCAAGGAGATATAATCTCTCCACGGAAATATATGTCACGATCTCTCCCGGCAAACAAGTGGTCTTACCTTGGGCTACATAGACCGGCACGGCACGAATAATCCACAGTGTGACATTAATCCACACGGGGAGAAAAAGCTAGCATTGAGTCAAAGTCAGAACTCCCTCTGCACACAGACACTATACACACACTCTCTCTCTCTCAGGGACAACCGCCGGGCGTCTTCTATTGATTCCAAAGTCAGCTGTTATGTATACCTCCCGATATCCACCTGGACCTTGATGGGATTGGCAAAACCGTTTCCACGAAATCCGATGCACGATTAAACCCTTTATCCTTTATCTGAACGGTGGAGCTATATAGCTATCCGAGGTCTAGACGGGGAAAGGGATGCCTGGTTTTGATAGGCACACCCTATTGATTTACTACGGAGAACAGGAACTGTTCCTCAGGTTCAACAAACCCAGAGGTGCGTTTTTGTCTATTCGTGGTACAATTAATGACTATAGGCTCTACATGCAATAAGTTAATGTATTATTTATTGAGTAACATGTGTTCAGCTGTTACATGTACATGTTCTTATTCTATTTAGTTTCTCTTTTTATTTTGTGTGTGGCTTTAGTCATTATGTTTTTACTTGGGATTTGCGAACTTTCTTGACTGCACGAGATGAAAAGTGACATGATCACAAGTGCGTTGTCGTGTGCTAAATCAACTGGGAACTAGATGCAACGTTCCTGTTTTAACCTTTAACATACACTTCACAGAAAGCTGCGTTCGCTGAGCTTTTTATGACAAGCGTCAAATTATTAACTATCGAAACAATGCATCGCAGTACGTCCAATACCATCAGCTATAGAGCATACGTGATTGAGTGAACACTCGTGTTTCTAATAAATACTGTATAGTAGTTTTCATCGTAATTATATGGGCGCTCTTAATGCTACACGCGTGCCAAACAGGAAAATAAATGTCGAAGATTCATTTCACGGAGCCCTCCAGGATCCTAGAAGGACATCTGTCAATCGGGTGTCCTGTGGGTTCCTATACGCGACACCCGACTATTTTGATGAAATGTTAAAATCATTAGCAATCATCAAGTGTCAAATGTGCGTGGCGTTGCTCTATTAACAAAAACATTTACCTTATAAATAATGTTATCGAATCAAAGTAGGTACGGATGAAATCATGTTCAGTGTATACAGGACACCTTAAGGATACCGGATGCACAGGTGTCCTGGATCTTCGATATGTTTTTTTCGTAAAAACTAAACTATAAGGTCTCTGTTAAGATTAGTAGTAACTCTAGACAACAATAATGCGAAGGAGAACAACATGATATCAATATACAATTAAAATGGTAATGTTTTCCTGTGTGAGACGTTTTTGCAATGTGATCTACAAAATAGAATTCCAGGCCCCGAGATTACGAAACCTTTCTGAGTACGTGTTCGTGATCAACTCACGTGCTATGCTACAAAACGACGTTTTATGAACACAATTCTGAGCTGAGCATGAAATCGTACTCAGAATAGTTTCGTAATCTCAGATCACTACGCCTAGTGTTAATATCTGCATCAGATGTCGTTAAATACGACTAATGTGTGTGCAAACGTCAGTGTTTATTAGTCGATGTTCTTGGTCTGCTTGAACACCTCGCAGAGTTAGCAGAATTGAAGATGGACTCGGATCAATCCTCCTACCAGTCTGTCTGTCCAACCCTCATCATCCCCGGGTCTGGTACAGACAGCAAGACGTCACGTTACTAACGTACCGTAACTGCAAGAAACCTTGGGAAACTCACGTTCAGACGGACGTCTACGTATTGGTGCATACACGACGTTCGCGAATAGACCCCTTGTGCAATATATATTGTGTCGGTATTCCCCTCAAAGCGACCTGTACATTCATATACTAGTATATATATTCGTCTGTTTACACCTAGGGTCGCTCTCGCGGTAAGTAACCTGTAATACGTATACATTGACATTAACGGCTCCGCCAAACCAGATTAACGTTAACGAAACTGAGATAAACGTTCCGAATTTAGATTATAATGTATTCATTAACGAAGTAGTGTTGCCGTTATCGATGCAACTTGTGACCGGGTATTACAGTTTGAGCTTTTAAGGATTTTGTTATATACTATATATGTATCGTCATGAGTGTGAACACTATATCCTCTACTGTGTTATCAAAGTATGTATACCATTGTATTTATATAAATCACATGGCACCGAAAAAAACATTAGTTTTGTTCTCTCTTTCTCCCCCACCCCCACACCGCCGCACTCTCTCTCTCTCTCTATCTATCTCTCTATCTCCCTCTCTCTCTATCTCTCTCACACACACACATACACACACACACACACACACACACACACACACACACACACACTGTCCGCACGTGCATACCACGATAGCCTTGACCTCGTACAATTGCTACGCTTTCAACAATCTGGTTGTAATTAATTTGAAATGCAAGCAATAAATAATCATTTAACATCAAAGCCCCATCCACAAACACCAAGCACTCCCAGCGGTGTGTAGGCCTACTGGAAATGTCTCAGGATATGCGTTGATGAATAGATCTGGTTTCAAGTTAGTTCAAGCAGAGAGGTAATTGAAAAGGATATAATTGCTACAGGGACAGTGGTACTTTGATTTCATGTTATTGAGTATAAGGTAAAATGCAGGTGTGATGTTTAAGTGAGCAATGACACGCACATTTCACACTTGGTAACTAAAAAGCATGTTTTCATGAAAGGGACAATGCATGAGGTAAATGCTGGTGTTTTAGCCAATCAATTTAACACACATACGCACGCGCGCATGTACACAGAGAGAGAGAGACACACACACACACACACACACACACACATACACACACACACACACACACACACACACAAACGCACGCACACACACACACACATACATACATACACACACACACGTGTGCGCGCGCGCACACATACACACACACAAACACACATTGACGTTTGGTAATTGAATATAACATACATTCAGTGTGTCTGATCTGAGCGATTAACAACACATATTAACGTTTGGTAATTGAAAACGGGTTTGATCATTAAAGGAACAGATCTGTAGGACATTAATTCGGGGAGAACAACACATTTGACAATTGAAAATACATATTGATTCTTAAAACATACAGTCCACACTTTGCTTTTATGATAAGTATAGTGTACACTCTAACTGAGCAATATCATTTGATCTTTAAATGGGCATATTACGTGGTACCTTAAATGGACATATTACGTGGTACCTGCATTTACGTTGATTGACAGGTGTTAACTGGGCAATGACATGAATTGACTACGCCTACATCTACTGGTGTGTTATTATGTCGTATGCATTGAAGAAGACAATGTTTTGCATACCGGTATTATGTATTCCCAACACCAAATAATAAAAACCCTTTCTATTGATTCACATTGTGACCACCATTTGCAATGGTAACAATTATATATTCCGAACACAAAACAATACAAACCCTTTCTATGGATTCACATTGTGACCAGGCTAAGTTCCAGGCTAAAGTCCAAAGTCAAATATGCACATTGTGACCAAAGTTTACTATGGAAAAATTAGAAGTTCCAGGTCAAAATCCAAAGTCAAATATGCACATTGTGACCAACATGTACAAGAGCAAACTTAGAAGCTCCCAAGCCAAAATCCAAATTCAATAAATCCCCCAATGATGAAAGACAAGCTTCAAGTAAGGTTTCGGTTCACCGGTGTGTGCAAACACTGAGGTACGGATCTCAATCTCTGTCGTTGACACGTAATCTAACAGCATCATACTTGAAGTCGAATTAACGTTGGCGGGTTGTAGAAACTGTACTTTTTTTCTTCGGCAATAGCTGATCAGGAAGTAGAGTCGCCCTCCACGCATGCATATACGCCAGCGATTCGATTATGTCTTCTTCCAAAGTAATTGACATGGTCAAAATACTCCGTGATATATTGAAAGGGGACCTTGGTGGACGTATGATCAAGACTAAAAAGCCAGTAGGCTGATGAAAAATGTTCCCCGACCACAGTCAGGCAATCACTTGACGTTGGCGATGACCGGCTTACATCAAGGTAATAACGTATCTGGATTACCACTCATTCACTCCGTGGCTTCAACAAGTGCAGTGTGTGTTGGGATATATACATATATACA
>JAVCKZ010074321.1:0-13411 GCA_034780755.1 Lepetodrilus elevatus
CTTCGGTCCATCTAACATTTCTCGGTGACTGACCAGTCCATAAACTGCCATAGAGCCCTCAGTGCCATGTACTATTTGTTAAAGATAATCTACGAAATAGGGGTGTCAATGCATTTCATGCCAAACTATAATGCATGGTAAAATACATGTTTTTATCACTGGCATGTTTTTAATGATAAAGTTGTACAGTGTACTTAAAAAATATATCGTTAGAAACTTCTATTTCAATCACTTCAGTATTTATGAATAATAGGTTTCCATGTGTACCGTTATCTGGTCTTTTGGCGACCATTTTGAAAAAAATGCGCTTTGTGCCATTTTTGCACAATAACCATTCATTCTAGCATTCTAGACGGCACACTGGGATTCGATAGGTATAAAACAACAGCGAACTTTGGATTTAGCTAGTCACAGACTGCTTTGCAACGCTTCACAGTTTAATAATAGCTGATGATCTCATCTTGAATTGTGTTTGGGTCCATTTTTCTCTCTATTAGTAAATATGAAAGAATAGGGCATTTTGATGTCAGTTTTGAATATATGCCAGTTGACCCAAAGTTAGATTTTCAAAGAAGGGGTACAATGCCGATTGTATTAGAGGCTACGAGTTCTTATAGTCTCATACACATGAGAGCTTCGAGAAACAATATCATAGTATATAACTGGATATTGACATTTTGAATTTAGAAATTAAAATTCCAACCCGAACAGGACCTCAATGCTTTTTTAGCACAATTTTTGTTATTTTATTCTTCTAAGCTTCGCGGATGCCAGGGTAAAGTCTTTGTGGTTGTAGTACTAATAGGATTCCAACCGTGGGTGTGACCACCATATTGAAAATCAGTTGCTTGATATTGTCACGGATACCATGAAAAGTGATATACATGTACAGACAGTACTTTAGTCATGATTGATAAACAGTTGTGCCAAAATATTATTCTTTTTTTCTTTCCAGCTATTTTGAATGTTCATCTAACATGTTTCATAATTTATGTTTGTATTCTAATAGCCTGAAATGTAATTACAATTTTAATTAAATTTTGTCCGTCGTAAGAATATAACAGAATTGTGCCATATTTCTTTTTTGAATGTTACTAAGCATAACAAATATATTAATTATTGTATTTGTAATAGTAATGATTCTTCTGTTATAACCTTCTATATTTTATGTATGTATATGTCTATTAGCCAACTCCGAGTTTCGAATATGCACAGAATATGTGTGCACGTGTCAACACTGAAAGCATGTGAACAACAAAGGTCTGAGCCGCTGTAGTGCTAATAACACATGTTTATCGTCTATTTTGCGTGGTGTGTTTGTTAAAACCACTGTAAAGTATTCTGGTGGGTGTGTTAAGCATTTTGATAGCATTATACTGTGCTACAATGTTCTTTGACTTTTGACACATGCATATGTACACTGTGCATATTTAAAGGTCTGAGCGGGCTTATTAAATGCATTTATTCTATGTATGCATGGATAATTTTTGATTTTGTAACCAGTTGAGCATAATCTCTTCAGAAGCTTTCATAGTTTCTTGTATTATTAACCCTCTCCCTGCTGGATTAGGCACAGACACTGCTTTTTCTGGTACTTCATGTTGCCACCAACCAGCATGGAAAGAGTTAAAGTTGCGATAAATCTTGACCAGGAAAATAGTGTAAAACTATTGACATAGATCTAATGCATACATGTATTCCTATTTTTTAACATTTGTACTTTTTTTTAAAGACACACACACCCCACATTTATTGAAGTCAAATACTTTTACATTTATAGTTTCATTTTATTATGTACATATGCTAATTAACATGTCAACGTTTAAAGGTACATGCTCACAAATTTTAAGATGCACACTTACAAATTAAAATATTCTGTTGTAAATTGTAATATTGTAATGCCGAACATTTACAATATTAAATTTTATTTCGAAATGTCAACTGGTCAAGGAAGACAAATGAAGATAAATATTCCTGCATTTTTTATTTAATTTATTATTTTGTCCACAGTATGTAACTGCAGTCAAGTTTTGTTTACATATTCTTCTATTTATCTTTATTTCAGACTACAGCGTCGACTGGTGGGCGTTGGGAGTATTGATGTTTGAGATGCTCGCGGGAAGGTCGCCATTCGATGTTGTCGGAAACGCAGACAACCCTGACCAGAACACAGAGGATTATCTCTTCCAGAGTGAGGCTCTGACCTTTGGGTCAAAATTTATGGTCTATAGCTAAATCGTTTTTAAGAAAAAACAGGGCTTGTTTATGTAAACTTTGAGGAAATTCTGAATTTGAAAGTCAGTCAGTGTCTTTATTGTATTGCATATTGCTTGGTATTTGTGACCTTGGCAGGGAGGTCATGATGACCTATTTTGTGTTTGCTTATATTGATTTCTTTACTGAGCACACATGAAAGACATTCAGATACCGTAACTAAATAATACAATAATAATAATAATATTGTCCAAAATCCATGCTCAAAAATCTTGCTTATGATCCTATGAATGATTGCCCAATTATTAGCTCTCAAACGATTACAAATATCATACTTTTGTTAATGCAAGTTCAGTTGTGTTTCTTTAACCCTCTCCCTGCTGGATTAGAGACAGGCACTGCTCTTTAGGGCATCTCCGGTTGCCTTCAGCATTGTCATTGAGAGGGTTAATTGATAACATTTTCTAGCAACTTGTATTTATTTGCTAGACCAATGAACTGATTTATTTCATAAACTCCTGTTTTGTTTCAGTAATTTTGGAGAAAACCATCAGAATTCCTCGCTCCTTGTCTGTAAAGGCTGCTTCCATATTAAAGGGCTTCCTCAATAAGGTGAGATCTCGCCGGTTCTTTTCTAGAAGTTAAACTGGGGTTCTGATGAGCCCAATAATGATAACGTACCATAGCGGTCATATGAGCAAAATCTTGTTATCGGTATCATTTCAGTATGACCGGGTATGAAAGTGGCTTTAAACCTCAATTAAAAATTGTCGCAAATGGTTGAAAAATTCCCGCGGAAACATAAAACTCCATATTCACTCACTTGCTCGAATAAAAAATAAAAAATAAAAATATTAAATATATATGGGTGAGGGTCGATGGTAATGCTTGAACTTTTAGGTCAAAGGTCAGTTTAACCCACTTCATGTACCTGCTCTTCATGACTTCATGTTCTCATCCCATTTTAAGCAAAGCGCTCCATATTTCCAGAGTCCTAAGGAACGTATAGGCTGCCACCCTCAGACTGGATTCTCCGACATCCAGGCTCATCCGTTCTTCCGTGCAATCGACTGGGAAATGATGGAACGGAAGCAGATCGCGCCTCCGTACAAACCTGTCATCAAGTCCGATCGCGACCTCGACCACTTTGACCCAACATTCACCAACGAACCAGTACAGCTGACACCAGATGACCCGTGAGTAACGACCTATGACTTATGATCTATATTTTGTGTCTTTTTTTTTGTGTGCGTGTTTAGGCATATTTTATGATTGTTTAGATAATGAGATGTGAGGAGTAAATAATTATTTTAATATCGTAATAATATATATTGATAACAATATTAATAATAATAATAATAACAATAGTGCCCTCTACTGGCTCTTCTGTGATGATTTGAAATGGGGAGGGACTATTTTGGGGAGTGCCTGTGAAAATCTTAATTTATTATAATATGCTATAGCTATCTGATTTAATAGCCCATTTTCATTATTATTTTTGAGAAAACCTTATCATTCAGAAAGAAAAGAAAAAACAACTAAATGTTATCTTACTATCGATTTTTTGGTAGTGTTTTTCAGTGTATGTTCTTTTGCTAATGAAATGCATATTTTTTTCTGCAGGAAAGTAATCGAGAAGATTGACCAATCAGAATTTGACGGCTTTGAATATGTTAACCCTCTGCTGATGTCAATGGAAGACTGTGTATAGATGGCGCCACTAGACATTACCTACATAGATGGCGCCACTAGACATTACCTACATAGATGGCGCCACTTGACACTACCTGTACAGATAGATGGCGCCACAAGACACCACATTGTGCATTCCGTGTACAAGTCGTTATACTTCCGCATATCTCCTCATAGATGATGACGTAAAAATGCAACATTCGTTAAAAATAGCAGTACAATTCTTTCACAAATCTTAGAAAGTGCATGTATCTTGCCATTAGATTTCATAACACATTTTAATTTCAAATTTGGAATATTTCTGTGTGTGAACTGCGATCAAAATATGTTGACAACAAACTTGCATGTTTCGCGATCGGTAGGGGTAAATAGTTCGGCCATATTGAAATTTGAAATGATGGGACATTAAAAACTAAGTTTACATGTGTTATATTGGTTAGTATTTTGAATGCTTGTGTTATGGCATTCACATGTTTTGTACTTTAGGAATGCTTATTATTTTCGAGATTCGAGAATTGTTTTTATCATCAATTCCACCATAATTCCAATTTGAGAAAGCCCGGAATGAGTATTATCAATTTTTATCATGGAACATAAGCCCGATATGGTTGAAACCTGATATTGTGTTATGTTCTGTATGTTATGCAAGTGCCTGTGTGACAATGGGAATGTGCATATGACAACGGGAGTGTCCATATGACAGTGGGAATGTCTGACAATGGGAGTGTTAATTTGACAATGGGAATGTCTGTATGACAATAGAGAGTGACAATGTAGGAGTGTCTGTATGACAGTGGGAGTGTCTGTATGACACTGGGAGTGCCTGTATGACAGTGGTAATGTCTGTATGACAATAGAGAGTTACAATGTAGGAGTGTCTCTAAGTATGACACTGGGATTGTCTGGAGACACGGAAGCAGCTGTCACACATGTATCTAACATGTCTAACAATACAGACCAACCTGGGGGCAATTCCACAAAACCATTGTAGCTTACCCTTGTTTTTAATGCTCCACAAAGGGACCAAACTAATAGAAGATACACGGTCTGATCATGCGGTCTTGATAGAGTGCAATGACTGAACTCTTGTAGTTCGTTTTTCATCCTTGGTTTGTCAATGCCAGCTGGTGCTCGCTGCAGTTCTTAGTGCTACAGGTGTGGCAGGTTTCCTACTCTTGTAAACTGATTAAAATAATCTTGAAAGTGACTTTAATTTCAATCTAGGAAAAACAAAGAAAGTTTAATGAAGCTGGCTACTGAAGCTTGTGATCTGAAATTCGATGAATGCTTCCGAATAAAAATAATTATTGCTTGTTAAAGGACAAAATCAGTCCTTTTTGTGATGCATGTGCTTTGTTTTCTACTTTTGCAATTACGTGTACTATAACTAAAACCAGCTCGAATATGTCTTCCCTCTTGTCAGGCTGTACCACATAAATTTACTAGCATCCCCAATATTAATGAACAATACTAGATTAAATTTTATCAATAATTCTTTTCATGAAAATATGCTTACAATATTCAATTAAAGTTTTTATCAACATATCTTTTCAAGAAAATATTCTTACTGTATATAAATATTAGATTAAATTTTGACGACATTTCTTATCATTAAAATGTTCTTAAAATGTTACAAGGTAGATTACATTTTATCTGTATTTCTTTTCATGAAAATATTCTTACCGGTCTAGTCCAAGTATTATATTATTCTCGTAAAATGCAATCACAGATCTGTTAATCTTGACAAAGGCTTCGTGGTCTTAAGACATCGTACTAATTTCTATGTACAATGGAGTAAAGCAGGTTGTAAACCTTTACTTGGGGAGCTAGACTTTTATTTGTGAAGTGTTTGGGAATAAACTGTTTGTGCACAGGTCTTCTGATTGACCTTTGACCCACAATCTGATTGGTCAGCCTGTTATATCCAATGACCAATGAGAATTGACTTTGCATTGCCTCTGTACATAGCGATGCTCTCTCAATGAGCAAGCTAGATGCCTTGATTGTTTGCAATATATTTATTTCAATGTCTTTTCTTTTCAAATCGCCAATTTAATGATTGACATTGCAATACAAAACCTGTAAATCTAAGCTTACATTTCCACGTTTCCAGCATAGCCATTGTGAACATAACAGTTACTTCATGTACCTTCAGGCATGGTAATTTTCCGTGGTTCCGCGGAAATCCACCGATTTATTTGTCCAGGGGTCAAATCTATTTTCCCGGGACATGGCTTGAGGCCTGCAGCCTATCCCTGAGATTATGAAACTTTTCTGAGTACGATTTCATGGTCAATTCATGGTTTGTTGACAAATCCCCATATAAAATTTGAGCTTGAGCATGAAATTGTACTCAATAAGGTTCGAAATCTTGGGGCCTGGACTTGATTTTCGCTGAAATCACAGTTGTATGGTGCCATGCCTGAACTTTAGACATCCCAATACATTTTGTTTATATTTCATAGCGTTGTGACCATTTTTACATATCTCCATTTATTTTGTAATTTTACGATGAACTTTTATTTTATGGTATACATTATTACTTGTATGCATATACATATGCTATGTACTATTTGAATGTATTATATGACCTTTATATAGTAATACCACAATGTAATATTCAGCTTACATTATGACAGAAATAACTGCTTCCCAGAAAACCGCAATAACCATAACCCGCTGCGACGAACCACTGTATGCTGTAGCTTCGGGTTGTACTGTTATGCCCTCATTCCTATTTTAACGTTTCTTAGACTGCGTGTCTTATCTGGTGCCATCCTTAGAAACGTCAAGATATCATATTATAATAATGCAAGGAACATTTATTGTCAATCCCTGAAATATCCACTTAAACTATTAATTTAATGTACAGTAGACCTTGCATATAAAGTACTAATTAGGACCGGATATTTTCATCCGTTATATGCGAAGTCCATTATACGCATATACCGTCGCAAATGGGTGAAAGATTCACGCAGCGACGTTAAAACTCCATATTCACTCACGCATATACCGCAATTAGCGTAAAACGGGAGCTGGACTTGAGATTCAGTATGTTATAGGTGAGTGTTCGGTTTATGCGAGGCTGTTATATGAGAGGTCTGCTGTATATGTGCAGGGCATTTAAGTATATTATATTGAATACAGTATCATGTCAATATATTACATGTACTTCATTTGTTCTTTCATGGACATTACAAAATATACCTATATTCAGCAAAAAATAACCGATTGTAATCGACATTATTCTGTAATATATTACAAGTTTAGAATGTCAACCGTTTGAAATTCGCTTTTTGTTTCAAACCGTGATAAATATTAACTGGTTATTAGTATTTTATCTCTTGACATTTTTAACCATTAGCTTAATAAATATTAATATAATTTTTATTTTAACCTTCTTTCTGCTAAGGCAACTACAGATGCCTTGTAACTAAGTGGAGATAATCCAGCAAAGAGAAGTGGAACCTTGCCATCATATTAAAGGCATGCAATCATTGATTGTTGACATATTTGTATATTGGACAACAAGCTACATTTTCTGCATGTCCCACTGGTTTTCATATTTGTATTTTTATTTACTTTTATCTTGCAATGAAAAATACAAAAATATGTAAATATTGAAAACCAGTGGGAGATATAGAAAGTATATCTTGTTGCACAATACATACCTTCAGGTAAAATACGTTTGACCATGAAACATGTCTACAAACCGAGATTTTATGCATTTAATATTTATGATAAATGTTTAGAATGGAAAGTGTATCACGTTTATATTAATTTTGGAAATTGCAATGGATGCGTGTCAGATTTCAACCGTAATCAAGTATTTGTATTCAACTTACGCTGTTGTACGATACCATACTATGGTTTCCGACGTTGAATATATGAACCTTGATGCATTTAGAGTGCTGAGTAAAGTTTTTAACCTCGCCATTTTCCACTGCTGTATACTACATACCAATCTTTATACATAAAAGCTGTATAGAGAATAAAATACTTCTGTATTATCAATGCATGTTTTGTTGTCAATTTCTGGAGAATATTCTCAGTTGTCGGTGGCGTGTACGAGATCGAGGCTAGGTGACCGGGTGACTGCATTATGGAACACACTCCCTCAAGGCATAACATTTCCCCCAAGTACATCTACCGGTATATTCAAGAAAAGCCTAAAACACTTTATTTTTAAACGAAAGTATTACTGATGGACTATCTCTTATGACAAGTTGAAATGATCTAATTGGCTGTAGAGCTGCAGATGTTTCACTTTTAGCCTTTGCAGAGGTGCCAAGTTGAAATGAGTATGATGAGGGAGATCTCGGACATCTCCCTACTACAGTATGTGAAAAGAGGGAGAAATACCTGTCAAGAATGTGATTACTGAACCATAAATATCTGTGATATACTATGAATCGTACATACTAAATTGTGATTTCTGCATAATATGATAGGCCGTGTTTCCACTATGAGCCCAAGGGCAGGTGGTAGCACATCATAAATCATCAAACGCTGGAGCTAATAACGGTGCTCAGTTCGAACATGTTATGTGCCATCAATGTGAAATAATCTGTTGTAACAAGATATTCTTTCTTTAAAAATTCACAATTTACACTCATTTAATTAACATAGCTCCAGTATATATATATATATAAATAACAAATTTAAAAAAATTGATATTTTGAAACTTCCATGACAGTTTCGATCTTACAATATTGAATTATCTGACGTAGTGACACCGGAAATTGAGAGTTATTTCCCTTAGATTGTTTACACGACAGCACTTTCACTTACCGTTCCATGCAAAATGTTTATTAAATAGCAACGTTCCTTGTGCAGTTTTCACCGTAATATGGATAGCGTTAGCTCCCTACAAGGTACCAACAAGTGCATTTGATGTATGCAATGTATTCGATAGCGAAATAGTAATCACAGATACAAAACAATCGAGAAATAATAAGGTGTTCAGTTTTCGTGCAGTTATTCAGTTTAGATTTTGCTTGGTAAAATATAATAGAAATAAGTTATTATATTTGTTAGATCTACTTATTTTCTCAATATTATTAAAACGTTCTATGATAGTTATGGACGGTAGTTACCAATATTATAATATACAACTACTGTATTAATTTTCAATGAAAGTTTTCTAATAGAATTTCTATTTTATGACCAGTAACTTTTGCACCTGTACTGGGATCTCAATCTACCATATAGTTACGTTTCCAGGATAATTATGACCAACGAATCTTATCCCCAAATCTAATTATATCTAATTAAATCTAATTTTACTTAATCTGTGAATGTGATATGGTGATTCTTGTTCTATGTCCAGTATCCAGCGACATCCTCAGCGAGTTCCTGGAAGTGGCGATACACAGCATCCTCTACAACAGAGGCCTGTATCCTGCTGGAGTCTTTGAGAAGAGGAAGAAATACAATGTGCCTGTGCAGGTAACCATGGCAACAGAGTTCAAAGATCAAATCTAAATTATAATTGCCACTGAATGTTTTTTAATTGACCCTCTCCATGCTGGAGGCAACCGGAAATGCCTCAAAGAACAGCACCTGTGCCTAATCCAGCAGGGTGAAGGTTAAATGTGTTAATATATGAGACCCCTAATTGTTTTTCTCTTATTTCCAAACACTAAGGTCTTGGGGTATTGTTTCTCAAAGCTCTCTTATCCACAATGAAACCGTAGCGCTAGCATTTATATATATAATACCTGATCGGCATGTACAAGAGATCGCTACGAGATCGCTATGGTCTCATAGTATGTACACGATTACGAGAGCTTCGAGAAACAATGCCCTGCCCCACAGTATGATCATAGTTCTAAGTCAGTGTTGTATGCCTTGTGTGGCAATTTGCGACTCGTTGTGCTGTGATAGTTCTGTTGAACGGGCCCAAATAATAAATTATGTTTGCGTAGATGTGTCTTCACCCGGATGTGAAAGAATACGTGATCCACGTCGTCGACGGGGTCAAATGGCTGCTGGAGCAAGGAGAGGTCGACGCTGCTGCCGTCGTCATACTAAGGGCAGATAACTCTCCACTGGAGAGGTTCGTCTTCGAGATCGCCGACACACACAGAACACAGAAGAGGTATGCCTGGGGGCCTATTCTCGAAACGTCCTTATGATTTTCTTAGACTAAGAACGTCCTTACGATCTTCTTAGGCTAGGAACGTGCATATCCCTGTTAGAGGAACCTTTAGATTGTTGTATGATCGGAAGAAGTTAGAGGAAAAGTGGGGTTAATTTATATATTTTTGTTTGTTGTGGACAGAAACAGAAAGAAAAAAACAACTACTTAATTTAATTATGACGGTAAATATCTGACACATTGAAGCAGCTAATAATATATTTTCAATTTATTCTAGAACCAATGAATAGTTTTTCAATCTATTTTTTTTACTACTACTATTTGTACGAAATGTACTATTGATACTATTTGTATAAAATCTAATAAATGCTGTGTATATTTATTTTTAGGTCTGATGAATACCTTTTGCAGTTGGAGCAGTCACTAAGAGCGTTCCTACTGAAACTGAACATTTGCGACGCAGTCCTTCAACCATTACCAGCAGGTGTTAGACCTTTCTTAACAACCTAACAACCCAACTAAAAAATAAATAAGACAAACAAATGAGAATGTAAATGGTTGAGACACTAGCATTCCATTTTTAATCTCCTTGAGAATTTCAGCTTCTTAACTGGCAATTATTTTCTTATTTATTATTTTTAAATTCCGAAACCTTTTACATTGTACTTTATTACAGTTTCCATAAACACGTCAAATTTCTACCTTCTGTCAGGTAGTTTTCTGAAAGAATTACGACGTACATGTATTTTCTTTTATTAAATTTGAGAAACTCTTTTTCAAATTGTACATGGACAGGTCACGTAAACTCGAGATTTCTAACTTGTCAGACAGTTTTCTGACAAAATTAAGACATAATTTATCTCAATTTATGGACTTGTTTCAGATTGTACGTGGACGGTTCACATAAACACTCGAGCATCGGCTGCCCAGAAACTGGATGAGAAACAGGTCATCAAAGTTTCAGGCAGATTTGAGGAAATCCTCCATTCCCGACCGGTGAGTATCGGGCATGGCAATTTTTCTGCAAATCTACGGAAATCCGCCAATTTATTTGCCCTGAATGTCTGTTGCCAAGCCTGGGGTATTCCTCCTTTTAACCTTCTTTCTACTGGAGACGACTGTAGATGCTCTTCTGATAATGATAGCAATTATTTGATCCGGTATGGAGAAAGTTAATAATACTTGTATGTAAATGAAGTGAAATAATGGCGATTGTATTCTAGGAATAGATAATTAGATAATGATTAGATTACTTTTTTGCCCTGTTATTTGTATAGAATTATTTCAGATAAATTACCGTAATTATTTTTCCGTGGGTAGAAAACTTTCAATCTACCCAGTAAATTTGGGTCAGTGATTTTGTCATTGAAATTGAAATGCGTCATTGAAATGCGGTTTTAATGACCAAGTTGATTTTCCTGTAGAATTTCCCCTGGGTAGAAGCAGACCTGAAGCAGCAGAAGATAGAAGATGCCACACTTGTACCTCTCAAATCTATGAAATCTGACTTCTTCAAGGTAAAGCGAAAACAATATTCTTTTTGTGATATGCTCTGCAATAAGCCAGCATAGCGTTTTGAATGCGTGCATAATACGCATGCATGTGTCAAAGGTGAACGTGCATGAACAACTATAGGAGGCGATGTGGCGCTAATAATGTATGCTTATCGTATATTTTCCATTATGCAATATTTCTCCACTCCCATTACTACCAGATTTATTAAATATTGTGAATATTGTCTGAAGCACCTTAAAATCACTCAGATTCCATCACATTGGGTTCATGTACTTTGAATCTTCTATGAAGAAGTGATAATATTACAGCATAATACATGAACAGTGATTACATTTATTGCCCAAATTATATTTTCTCGTTAAAATGTATTTATAAATAATGTTGTTTTTTTTTACACCAAGCCTGACATTTCCCTGGGTGGAAGATACAAGATACCATATTTGTCCCACCCTCTGATCTAGTCGAGAACACAGCCATGATTAACCTCCTCATTGCTGTGGGCATATCTATATGCCCCAAACACATGCAGAATGGAACCATTCACCTGGGGCCCTATTCTTGAAACGTTCTTACGATCTTCTTAGCCTAAGAACGTTCTTAACTTTATCTTAAGGATACCTATAGCATGAGGTTTCGAAAATAGGGGCCCAGCTTAGCAGACGATGCATATAGCTTATCGTCACTGTGCCAAATACGTTATCTGCGAGATATTTTCCCAAACAAAGTCCACACCCAGAACATATAATGTATGTTCAAAACCTCAACGAAAAAAATAATAGACACTAATATAATTAAATTGATAACGAACCGCATTTAAAGGCATAATATCACAGCTGATAGACCTGGATAATGGACAAACGAATTTCGATCTGAGACTAATTGCGCTTGATTTATCTACCAACAAAGTTGTTATTTAGTGATGTACTTGATCCCCAACACTCGATAGTTACAAAAGTAATAATATTTTATATGAAATAGGGGAACGTTCCGCTATATATCTTGTCTTTGAAGCATCAACTGAAATATGCGTTGTATATGTTTAAATGATATTGGCTCCTTTTTAAAATTAAAGGAGTGTTTTTAGCAATATGCTTGTATTGGTAAAGAGAAGTTGTTATATAGTATTTCAATAGAAATTATGCAAATTACCCACTGCGCATGCGCAAACATCGTTTTTGCTGGCATGTATGTATGTCACATCTTGATATATCGTAGAACGTCTGTATTCCTCTACTGATTGTCATTTAATGTCACATCTTGATATATCGTAGAACATCTCCATTCCACTAATTATTGTCATTTAATGTCACATCTTGATATATCATAGAACATAATAGAGAGAAAATCATATATATCATATTTGAGCGTTTGAGCGTTAGTTTTGGATCTTATTTTAATGAGACTGACGAGTTATAATATACTTCATGTTCACTGTGATATTTTGCAAATAATTAGTTAGGTTAAAGATTTACAATACAACTTCCTTTCATAAAATAATACTATGCACTGTTTATATTAATCAACTATATATACGTTAAAAGAATCCAAGATGGCATCCATAACTTCATTATTTTAAAGATGTGCTAGTATTTACATAACATGGATATAACTGTTGTCAGAAGTTGACAGCATGTTTCCACTTTGTTCGGGATTACATAAATACTGTTCATATATAGCTAGTAATCCGATGCTTTGATTCTCTCCTCTCATAATTATCATTACTCCTACTCAACATTGCCAACAATAATGTCTGTGCTACAGGAATACTAGATCACTTTCTACGCATTACATTTTCAGGTGTAAAGGACAGTGATGACAATGTTCCACACCTACGTCTTCCTACTGCTTGGATCTCTCTGTGCCACATCGGGTTGCCTCGTCACCTACAGT
>JAVCKZ010074332.1:0-13411 GCA_034780755.1 Lepetodrilus elevatus
TGTGTGTATGATTATATATATATATATATATGAGAGAGAGAGAGAGAGAGAGAGAGAGAGAGAGAGAGAGAGAGAGAGAGAGCGCATGTGAGCACGTTTGCTATTTGTGTAGGCCTACGTGTATTTTTGTGTGTTTATTCGTGTATGTGTTTAACGTTTAAAAAGATGGAATCTTCATCATCAGTAGCAGCCATGACACATCGGTCTTACCGTAAAACAGTTCCCCTAGGTTCTACTCCGATATATATGAACAAACCGCTGCGATAATATGGCTGAAATACCGCGGCGATGTCGTAAAACTCGCTAAATACACTCTTAAAGGCTCAGGAGATGTTTTGCGGTTGTGTTTTACATGAAAGGCGATACAGCAGTGAACCATCTCGGAAGGTCTGTACAATATCCGTCAGTCAGCGAGGAATCCCAATCTCGCGAGATATGCCGCCATATCGCGGGGGTAGCGGTGACGTATACGATGTGGAATGTGTGGATCACGTGACCGCCGACGAGTTACGTGTGAAAGATGCTGATGGTGATGTATTATAAGCGATGGCGGATTTAAACCTGTAACTTGTCTTGTCAAACAAGGAGTCGGCCAAGGGGGAGCGTTATCTCCTTGGCTTTTTATCATTTTTGTTCTTTCTTTTGTTTTCTCGCTGTTGTTTGTATTTGTTATTGTTGTTTTTGTAATGATGTTTGTATCAGGCTATACTTGGTCGGTGCTACAGAACTTATTATAACTCAAATCACAAACGGTCGTATTCAATATGGCCGCCACGAACATCTAGAGTTATCGGGAAAGCAGTTCCATATCTGTAGGCTACGAGTAGTAAGCCTACACATGATGCCAATCAGTAGAATTGATGTAATACGTTACCCTCTCACATTACATATGCAATTTTATTTCTACAAGGGAGAGTTACATGTTCATATAACAATTCAAATGGCGGTCCTACGTGGTACTAGTAGCTGGGTGTGATATAAGATGTTCCTACTTGTCTCAGTCAGCGGGTTAGGCCATTTGGCTCAGTCGGTAGAGCGTTTGACTCACACTCCAGCAACTCGGGTTCGAATCCAAGGATCGGCAGTGGTCCTGGTTCACAGTGACAACAATTACCTCAATGAGCGTTTAAACGTAAGTATAGTGTTTAATTATAGACTGTGTGTGACAGTAATTATTACTTACATTGAATTTATCAAGAACAGGTTTGATTATTCCGTGGAGCCACTATATATGTATACCGGCTAGTTGTGCGGCTGGTGTACGTCGTGGAACTAATGTCTTCTTTATCGTGACTGTAAATCTACATCCTCGAAACACAGGACATTGCCTGCTTACATCCGCCAACTGATGTTATTATATGCCTACTTGACATCCGTCAATTGATGTTATTATATGCCTACTTGCCATCCGTCAATTGATGTTATTATATGCCTACTTGCCATCCGTCAATTGATGTTATTATATATGCCTACTGCCAATGCATGCTAAGTAGGAATAGTGAACCGTGTTTTGAGGACGATAATTCATAGACAATTAAGTTTGACATTGTCAATCCAATTTATTTTCTTTCTTATAATACACACTATTCGGCACTGGAGGAAATAAAGTATGATACGGGCCAATACACGCTGACAGTGGCATGTTGCCATCATTTTCCACATAGACCTACATCTATTCATTGAGATTCACGATCATCACTTCCGCCAAGTATTGACCTGACATCGATTACAATATTCTAAACTACCACATGTTACAAACTAGTGTATATAGCTCACACATCTATTTATAGACATGCAAGTTAACTCCTTATCCGATAGTGAAACGTTATTTTAAATGTGCTTAAAGGCATAATATCACAAATATCATAGTTATGGTTGTTTTGGACTGGTTCTTAGCTATAACTGCTATAACTAAACTGCAAAGTACATTCACATACAATCAAGTTTGTACTTCCAAAAAGCTTTCCACCGCTGTGTGTTTGACAACTCTTCACTGAACCCCCTGCGACTCTAAAGTCGGGTTTAAAGATAAATAGCTGAACATATACAATATTATTTGTTTTATAACTATCGAATGTTGGGGGATAAGTACATTAGTAAATAACAACTTTTGGGTGGATAAATCAAGCGGAATTTATTCTCAGATCGAAATTCGTTTGTTCGATTTCGGATTATACAGGTCTATCAACTGTCGTATTATGCCTTTAAATTGACTGTTCTGGTCATTTCTTGTTTGTTAGTTTTTCTAGCCAAATTAGAACTACGTATACATGTATATAGTTGCCATTCCAAAGACACATTATGCTGGACAGACATGTTCAGACAATGAATGGAACAGCCCGTGCAGCCCATTCACAGGAAGTAGAGGGCCGAGGAAAATAATGTTGTAGTTTGTGTTGTCATTAATTTGCTTCTGAACTGGCTACACTACCTCTTCAGCGTGGGCACATTGGACGCGTCCTGGACACACCTGTCCCGTATTCCATTCATGTCCTGGACGTTCTGGCTTGGCCTGGAGTCCATGGAACACCACCCTAAACTTCCTGGATAATTGTATGGTGTCCTAGAGTCCATGGAACACCACCCTAAACTTCCTGGATAATTGTATGGTGTCCTAGAGTCCATGGAACACCACCCTAGACTTCCTGGATAATTGTATGGTGTGCTATATAGAACACCACCCTAGACTTCCTGGATAATTGTATGGTGTAGTTGTATTGATAGCTATATATACTCAACAGACTAAATTAAGGGCACCGGCAGATAGTTTGTGCGTCTTTCTGCCAAATCTCGGAACTCTCCGTGAAGAAGCTGGTGCCACTCTCCGGCCCCTCGTCGCCATTGTCTCTTCTGTCACTTTCTTTGATGCGTCTACGTATTACTGAGGCGTTTACCTGGAGCCCGTACTGTATAGATGTTTGCAAATTCTTTGTTTTTATGATAACATAAAGCTGAATGTACGTGTCGCAGAGGCTATTGGGCCTTACCTAATGTCTGTTAACGCGATAGACCAACATTGCAACACTATGTTAAAACTCCATGCATGTAGATATGCCTAGACTTAACATCCGTAGTATAGGTACATCTCCGTCATTGCCAGCTGTCTTTCCAGGACGAATACAACCCCGCAACATCAACATACAGACAATATGGCAAGCTGCACCCTGTAATGAGCGTTGCCTCTACCCTAATATCCCTATCTACTCTAATATTCCTAAGTATCCCTATCTACCCTAAGTATCCCTATCTAACCCATCCTCTGTCCACAAGGTCATCAGCTTGAATCTAATATCCCTATCTATCCTAATACCCCTAAGTATCCCTATCTACCCTAATATCCCTATCTAGTAGTATCTACCCTAAACTATCCCTATGATGTTTTAAACAAATACAAGCACATTGATGTCCAAGAACGATCCCACAAAATGGACGACAAACTCTGACAACTGATGATACAATCCACAAGAACATCAGCATGACCATGACAGAAGGTATAGTGTGTCAAACCATAGCGTTCTTCGCGCGGTCGAATCCAAACTAGTGAAATAAACGTGCAAGGCCGAAGCACAGGACTTTGAATTACTTATAATAACATAGTATACTATCTATCTATATATAGTAAGAGACTATATAGATAGATAGTATAATATGTTATTATAAGTAATTAAAAGTCCTGTGGCCGAAGGTACTGTCACTGTGTCAAACCATAACGTTCTTCAGACTGCAAAATACAAACTAGTGAAATAATGTGGACAAATCATCTGTGTTGCATTATCCAGACATTTTATTTCCTTCCATGGCTGCAATTCATCTTCATGTATTCCATGAACAAGACGAGGCGTTGTTGTCCATTTAAGTTGATTGTACGTACGCACATCGATGGTAATCACGCCTTCATCAATATGTCGACGTCGTCAGAATCATGTGCTCACAATATCCATTTTATAGAAACGAGTAGCCTATGTCAATGAAACCGCATGAACAGTATAGTTGTATTACAACTCTTCAGCGAACACATCTTGGAATATGAAATACAACTCCGGAGCTGTTCGCACTCCACCAATGGTACAGTAAAAACAGACATATGTTTTATATTCTCACACATTTTTTAATTGACCACTTTTTTTTTTTTCAATTTTATCTTCATGAATACAAAGCTGACAAGACGTACAAGTGTTTACTACACAACCCGTGTCGACACAAACTCCCAACAGTGAGTCCGGTCTAGCGAATCCTACGTCCACCCCTGCAGTGTTAGGGGCGAGTCTACACACTACTGTCCGGAAGTCCCCAGAATCGCGCGGATAACACTACCAATCACATCCTGGTTCCCAGTCACGTGGGCTGCGATATCCCCCATATCAGTGGACAGCGTAGTCCACGTGACCGGAAGCGAGGACGCACCAATCACAGCTGCCAGCACGGCACCGCAACATGCCGATGTAGTTCCATAACACGAAATACACAGTTCTAACATCGACAACCGTGTTGTTATCAGTTCAGACTTCATAATACCAATTCCAATTTTTTTGTTTTAAATAGAAAAAGAACGAAGAAAAACAAATCACAAAGCGGTTTGGTACAATTACAAATTCTCATAAAACAACGTCGATCTTTTTGACAAATACGGATTCGGTATTATGAAGACTGAATAACATCAACGACGACATTCGGTCAGCGGTAACAAGGAGACTTGAAGCGTTTGCTTTTAACAACAACTTGGAACGTAACCAAAGCATTTGCTTAAAAAATATATATAACAACAGTAACTCTTTGAAAGGTTCGTTCGTCGAGCAATGAAGTCACTAAGTAACGTCTCAACATTTTACCAAAAAAAAAAATCATTTTAAATTAAAAAGGGGGGTAATTTTGACCGCGCAGACGTCGACAACGGACATGACGTAAACGTTTGCATAGATAACTTCTTGATCCACACGTGTAGTTAAAGACATCTTACAAGCATTATATATACGATTCGTGGACACGTGTATTAGGGAGACCACGCGTCGTAGATTGTAGCTCAGCCTATGTTAACATGGCGGCATAGAACACACTTTCAATATACCGCCAAGCGGCTGACAAAATAATCGATATATCGGACATGCGATATTTACATGGGGGCCGATATCTAATCTAAAAAGAGTTACTCTTAACAAAACTATAGATTGTTGTTAAAAAATGTAAATATCTTCGATATAATTCCATAACATTATTAGGGATATGTCGGATTAATCGTTCTAATGGTAATTAAGGGAGATAAACAGCGAATATTACTGGAATACTCTTTATTTAGCATTACAATATTTTGTTTTTGTTGAAGACAAACATTTTCACATGAACAATGTCAGCCAATACTTCAACTTTCTACTGTCAGCGATGTTATTTCCCCCGCGACTGAAGGCCCAGTCTAAACCTACAAGGTCAGCCGAAGCCACAGAAATGTATTTAGACAACATAAGGAATCGCAATGAAACAAAAACTCAAAAACACTGATCCAGATTGGTCAATTGTCCATCCATGCGAAACCGCCATTGGTCAACGGGGTTGCCATGGGAACGATTACCACCATTGCATTGTTGTGTGCATCGTATTTACTGTCACGTGACACCAGCATATCATATATAATTTATATGTATATGCTCTTGCTAAGTCTTAAAACACACCCAGTGCACGTATAGGGCAATATACTAATAGAATACAACAAACTATGTACACGCTTAGTACCTTATCAATCCTTAGGTATTACTTCAATTTCATTTCAGTTTAAATTGGAAAATCGTTTACAGCATAAATAGAATGTTATTTGATCAAGTGTTAAAATTTAATATAAAAAAAAAATTTCTTCTAACCATCCCACCCGTAACTCTCTTAAATATATTTACATCCGTACAGTGACGACCGTCTTAATTAGTTTCAGGAGTATTGTAGAAGCTAGTATGTCACATACTACTTGAATACAACTTAAAGAAGTACTGTAATGACAATGGAATTAGTATTACAATACTGTGCTACAATTCACATTTTTGGTTATGTTAAAGCTTTTAAAACATCCGTAATGCATGCACCGAATCATCTGTGATGGCAGGCATTTTAACATGAATAAGAAAATTAAATTTTGGAGCAAAGAAAATAATTACAAATTTGAAATACGATAGATATCTTCCACTAGAAGAATCACTGAATAAAATGTGAGTGATTCTGCAATTTATAAAGTTCGCCTGGTTCGAATGAATGAATTTGAACAAGGCTAGAGATTAAATGGCACATACAATGCATTTATAGCTCAACTATATCTGTTAGAAGCCTGGCTGAGATGTTAGACAGTACTAGGTGTGCTCAACATGTTTTCCCCTGCAGCTGACTACAAATCCGACTTTGGTTTCTTTCTGATAATGAAATATATCTTGCACTGCAATGTGCCATTCAGAGTGTAGCAACAATTTGTTAAAATTATTGTTGGTTTTAATGGAAATAGAACTCAGGGACAGAAGTTCCCATTCATCCAGAGGCGCAATCCATTTCTCCTAATGTAACTTAAAGGTATCCTACGACCAGTAAAAAAATCATGTTTTGTTATTTATATCATTATTCGGCCGAGCATGTTTTAAAGTTAAGTTCTAACCCTGAGAACTTTGCACTGCCACAGGAGAATTTTGATCTTACAAGTCAAGAACACTAAATGTCAAGAACACTAAATGTCAAGAACACTAAATGTCAAGAACACTAAATGTCAAATTGTAAAGACTCTGGACACAGATTGGCACACCAGGTACTGTTAGCACATAACTCAAACCAGTCCATCACAGGACGAGTTCTTTTCTGTACTCGAAAACATTGGAATATTTCTGAATTATTTGTTCTTAAATGGAATAACTAAAAATGTTTTATTTAAACCTAAAAAAAAAACACACATGCTTCTCAGCTACTGGCAAAACATCTTTCAAGAGTTGGAATGTTCGACTGATATTCAAAAATGCTTACGAGATAAGAGAGAAACACATGAATCAACATTGACCTAATAACTTGCAAACACGAAAACAGTAGAAAAACGATTTTTTTTTTATATCAAAAAGCAAAGCTTCCATAAATAGAGAAATATATTAACTCTGTGATTACCTCCCTTGATGACATTGAAGCAAAGGTGAAGGATGATCAAGATGAGACAATGGTATGGTGATATTTATGATACAAATGAGATGCATGATACAAATGAGATTTATGATACAAATGAGATGTGTGGTACGAATGAGACAAATGATACAGATGACATATGATACAATGATACACATGGTACACGTCCATGGTACACGTGGATGACGACAATGGGCACTAGCACTCTTTGACCGCGGGCGACACACTCGGCTATGTACACACGTCTCCATGACGATGACACCCCCCTCCCCTCCCCACCCCACAGTATGTACAGCGTCAGACTGCGTCTCTCATGACTTGTGGACGATGACCCCCGGGCGGCAATACTGCTGCTGTATGGGGCGATGTAACAAGTCCGTGGCGATGGGGTATTTCTCACAGAAACTGGAGCGTGATGGCGATGGATGCGAGTACACTGGCGGGGAGTCGCGCCCGGAACAGTTTGATTTAACGTCATCTTGGTCACTGACCACACTCTCGCTCTCTTCACTCGTCTGGACGGCATGTTTCTCGTCGCCGCGGCGATCGTCAAACATAATTCGGTCGCCTTCCAGGTGGCGGATTGCTTCCACGATCGTCTCCAGGTTCTTCCGCGACATGGACGACTCCAGAGCAGATTTCGGATCGTCTTTGATCTTCTCGTTTTCTGTAAACTCTTCCTTCACCACTTCTTCCTTCACCAGCGGACTCTGGAAAATGGAGGATTGGACATTTATTAACCAACACGATAGTTAACACGTTGTGATATCAGCGACAGTAGCCATCATATCAAGCATGAAATAAATAAATGTGAAGTACTGGTAAATACAAATTTACACCATTATAAAAAAAAAATGAAATAAAAACCAGTCAAAACAGAATAAAATACCAATCCTGGGATAAATTAAATATATAATACCAAAGTGTGAAAACATATATTAAAAAATCAATGAGGAAATCATTAAAAATTAACACCCCAATCAATGAACAAAAATTACAAACCAGGAAATGAATAAAAAAAAAATACCAGTCAACTAATAGAGACTAATCGATGGCAAACAATAAAATACCAATAGATTTAAATAATAATAATATAATAATAATAATTATAATAACAAACAAAAAAATTGGATCTAAAAAAATACATTTTAAAAGAAAACAATCACTGACAAAACACCAACCTTCTCTGAATGTTCGGTTCTCAGCTGGATGGATGCCTGCACGTGCGCGGCAATGTGCCGGATGCTGTCCGGATACACCTGACGCTTCATGGTGCGCAGTTGCTCCTCGTACATGAGTCGCAGCCAGCGTTCGCGGTCCAGCTGGCGGCGAACGTCCAACAACTCTCGATGCAGTTCCTCCGTAACGTCCTCATTGCTGTCGGTGGAGCTCCCCAAGCTGATCCCTTCGTCGGAAGATTCTGTGAAAATAATTGACATGAGGTTGGGAACATCCAGACAAGCAACACCATTGATGACGACAGGAGGGGTGTAGCTAGTACTAGTCCTTAGGGAAAGTAATAAAAACAAAATCTAAATTTTTCCAAGGAAATTTATTAAATTAAAATAAAAAAATATACGGTAGATCTAGAACTAGATTTTAATTTGAAAAATTGTTTGAAAAAAAAAAATTATATCCTAGCAGGGTTGGTAATTTAACACTTGCCAGACCATTTCTCCCAATGCTAAATGTATCCTAAGGGCGAGTAGAAATTCGTAACATTTGTTATTGTAAGTTTCTATCGCTGTCCTATCCTTATGTAAAAGAAATATATACACAGTACATCATGAAATTAAGCAATTATTCAAATTCTAGCCACAATTTAATACTTAAAAAATGATTAAAATAAGAATGTAGACAGAACAGTTATTAATTATAATCAAAATTCAAATGTGTAGATCCCTGTCTCTTCATGACACAGCAATGAAAAACTACAAAGTAATACATAAACACTCAGAAATTAATGAAATTTAATATATTTAAAAAGACTTTGAAATTACTCCATAAAACTGTTTTAAATAATTCAAGATTTCATTTAAAATCCTTACCTGTGTCACGTTTCTTTCTCTTGGGCGGTGGAGATTCGTTGTTGTAGTAGTCGTTTTCGCTGCTCACCTCCAAGATAATCTTCTTCAGATGAGCATTCTGCGCCAACAACTTGGTCTTCTCGTTCTCCAAACCACTAATATGATCAGACGTCTGTTGAAGAATCGCAGCCTGTGGGAAAATCAAAACAACAACAAGAGTTAAAACCACGAGCTATAAATAAATATCTGCAAAATAATGATAGCTGTGACCCACATACGTAGGCAGTAGTGGTAGGGAGCTAGGCCAAGTCGGCTGGCACGCTGGTGCGCGGTGAGGCGTGAACGGGAAGGTTGTTCAGTTCACGGCGACCTCTACATTCCCCAGACTAGTTCTGACTTGCCCCGCATGAATGGCCGCGTCGAGTTGTGTGCGTCTATCACACTAGCGTCGTAAGCATGCTTACTATTTACATTGAAACATGAATGAATTGAGAGCGACTCTGTAGCACTTTCAAATCAAGACGGGGGTTTTTCCGCACGAACTTGTTACTAATTTACTACTCAATGCGAGTAGCTCATTTGGTTGAAGTCTTCACTAAAGTTAATTAACTATACTCGAAGTCGTTGGTTCCCGCGAGATAGGACTACCAGTATCTACATCTTTATAACGAGATACATCTTAATTTGTAACCGTAAATACCGCAGTGCTAATCTTAAGACGATATACAGCAACCATAAAGGTAGCCAAAATATCTAGCCGTATTACATTCTTGTCGGTGGTAACGTGTAGGGAGACTGTAAGCATTTTAATGTTATTCATCTTCTAGTGCAGCCAATATTATGAAATCTATTTATTTTATTTTTTAATTTACATCATCCACCTTCACACGACTTTCGAAACGGCTCAGAATTCTTGAACAACATTACCAACTTTTTGCCGCCAGTTAGAAATGACAAACGCGAAAAGACTGCGTTGTACCCACACCTCGACCTTTGCTTATCGTGAAACCATGTGGTATCCAATTCACAACACTACGTGTAGGCTATTACATTGCTCAGACCTCAAATATACATAAACTATATCACCTTCATATGATATCAAAACCTCTACCGTCATAGAAGTAGGCCAACATTATTAGACGGCGTTGTTTGTCATGTTTGTCGACGACTTCGCCCCCGTTACAAGAGATGTCGGGCCGAATGTCCACGGGGCGCTGGGTAAACATCGACCGCAGGTCACCGAGACACAGACAGAATCGCACATTCCTATTAAATACACTACATTTGTACATCGGACCATGCTGCACCGGAAATTCGTAGTATCATATTAGATAAATTACGACAATTAATGTGCGAGTCTCTAGATCGATCCTACATTTTACACGGCAATTGTATTTCAAATAAAAACGCAATTGCGAATTAAATAATATATTTTCATCAAAAAGTAATAAATAATTAACTTATTACAGGTGATGTATATTATAACTTTCAGGTTTAAACACAACATGTATTCATAGTAAATTCAACATAATTTACATTTGAAATTATTTAACTATGTAAAATAAATCGTGCGTAAACTATTATCAATGCACTACGCATAATACGGTTCTATGCCATTGATAAAAATTCAAAGCTGCTAAAACCGTGACTACTTTCAAAGCAATAGGCGGCTGGCACGGTGACACACATCCGGAAAAATAGATCTTTATCTAGGCATCGAGAGAAGTCACTCGCCGGGCCAATATCCGTCGCAGTGCGTGTTTGTTTACTGTTTAATAGTTACATTCCTTTCCGGGAGATAACGCCAATATTTCTCGCCGGACTGGTCAACCAGACAATACTAGCGGCCAACTGGTTGAGGACACGAAGATAGAACTACACTGGGCCGACTACGCAAATCAGCGGGGCCGACGATCGTTTTAGAAATGGGCCGCCACACAAACTAACGCAGTGGGGAAGTTAAAGTACTACTACTTCACTATCCATTTCAATGTATTATATCTTCATGACAGAACGACTGTCAAAAACTATTGTGCATTCTTATTCATAAAGTGTCATAACTGCGCTGTGTTTGACGTTAGATACGGCGGGAAGCTCGTAATAATGACAAACGACATTCCTTGCCCGCGGATAAAACACGAAATGTATGTTCTCTAGTTCAAGTCTAGTCGTATAGTTTATACATTCCGAGGGCGACCGCTACCGATCATGTATGCATACCAAGTGTTACATTTACATGTATGCAGAGTCCGGAGTATGTTAGTAGGTTAGACATCAACACTTGTTTTATTTTTATTTTTTATCTGTTTTGGAACAATTCATATGTACTAGGCAAACTAGTAAGCCAAAATTAAGTCAGTGTCAAATAACGGTGTAATACATATAGCGTTCGCATAATATCATGAATATTCAACAAACCACAAAACCTTCCTCTAAGATTCTGGCATTAGTAAATACCACAACAAATTCATAGTACAGGGCCGCCAACTAGCGAGCCGTAAATGAACAGATTCCCAGTAATTAGATGAATTCAAAATGCGTGCGATGTACAACAAACACATTGTGATTGTAATGTACAGTATATCAAAATAAACCGGCTTGCTGTAACTTGCCGATAGAATTCAAATGAGTCCAAGACATTTAAATATTTAAAAAACCATGAGTCAGTGTATTTCTAGATTCACAGAAATAACGCCCTACATTCCATTCCGAAAACTGATGTCGTAAATTTAGGCAACACGACCCATGACCTTGAAATGAAAGGACGGGAAACGCGAGGTAGAGCTGGAATGTAGAGTCATGGAGGTTATACATCCTGGTTATGTGAGGGGGTTGGACCACCAAACAGTGTACTTATGATATGTTTAACGCTAGGGTATGAATTAAAAAAACACTAACATCTGCGCGCTGAATAAATGTTTCCAAACCATTCACAGCCATATGTGTGTTAAACAAACATGTCTACATATGTTCCAGTATCGGGACTGTATAGGTTTGGAGTTTGTCTTTTGATATGTTTGAAATTGGGGGCTTTAGATGATCATTCACTAATTTATTAGCACACTGCAGTCAAAAGGACCATATAACATAGTGCTGTATAGAATATAGATATTGCAACAACTAAATTAACATGAAAACTATATAAATAACAATATAATAATATAGTCGTTAGTTTCAAACATTCAGACACATAAATATATACAGGCTTATAAAGACCTACAGGTACAAATGCAATGGGGCAATGCATTTGATTTCAGGTAAGATCGTAACTCATTTCAAGGGAACACCATACCCAAGTAGAGCCAGGGGAGTGAACTCGAGTGAGGATGACCTACATACCACGTGCCTGTCTGCACTTAGTTCACCACACTCGGCAGTGAGAGACTCGGGGGGAGTGGTGAGGGGGTGAGGGATACTCAGGGAGTCGTATTTCAACGCTACTCGCAGCACGCGCAGTGATTACAAGGAAATAGTCCGAATATGACCGGGCTTAATTTTGTTTACCAACACAGCATCAAATATATTCAATACATATCGACAAAACCCATGATTAATATTCCATTGTTTCCACGGGTATTGCTGATTGTCAATATTTGCGTAAATTACCAGTCAGTACCTGTGCGTCCTTCACCGTTCACTCTACCTGTAGTCGATCGGGATTGATCAATATCAAGCAATGCGATACATTACTACGGACACACCATGCACACGAGTGAGCGGCTCGATTAATAACGTGAATAAGCTTTTCATAATATGTCACCTTGCTGAGTTTTTCGCCATTGTGGTGTGGAATCAAAGTGCGCAGGGACTGGAAACCAGCGTTGATGCTCTGCATTCGACGTCGTTCGTTACTGTTGGCAATCTCTCGACGTACTCTCTTCTCACTCTCAACGTGAGCTTTTGGTGAACACGGACGCTGTCTGAAAGAAAATGGAATTCTTTTTAGAATCTTGCCATGTGAAAATGGACTCAGTTACTGTTAGTGCCATTGTTTTAGCCAACTATTTCACCCAAAAGCGCGGAGAAATGAAAGAATATTTATGAAAGGCATATAACCGTTTGTTGACATATGAATGTCATGGTCGAGCGTATATATGTTACAGCTAATCTGTATAATCAGGTAATGTGTATAATACCTGATTTTCTCACTAAGTCAATTTTTAATAAGCCTGCCCAGAAATTACAAAATGATTCCCTTTAATTGCCAAATAGAATGGCATGAGTTTGATGAAAGAAAATTAAGATTTTGTATA
>JAVCKZ010074343.1:0-13411 GCA_034780755.1 Lepetodrilus elevatus
ACACACACACACACACACACACACACACACACACACACACACACACACACACACACACACACACACACACACATTCCTATGAAAGTAGATCAACCGAGAATAAGAATACATATGGTAGCAGAATTGATTTACTGAAATTGTACATTTTATGGCCGCCTTTCAAAAGTATAACATAAAATATTACAGGTAATTCCATGTTAATATGCTAATGCTAGTTGAAGGACGTTTTTTTCTATTAGTTATTGGGTTACCAGGAATCCGATATAGACAGAATCTTGTATAACACAATCAGTCAACATAGGTAACACAATGAGTCTACACAGGTAACACAATCAGTCTACACAGGTAACATATTGGCCTGACATTACAACAGCGTACTGATGAAGACCGCCTTTCTCGTGGAACTCCTGTGGGTTGTTTTGGTTGTGGTGGGGGTTTGGGGAAATAAGTGAGTATTATATAGCTTTTCTGTTGTTACAATGTCCAGCAATTAGCCTTCTCATCGCACATATTAATTACTAGCAGTGTCACGATTCACCGATGCATAGATGCATCGCCATTGTACATTATATCGTGATACGCGATTATGTCTTTGTGAATCGATTCAAAATTGTAATGTAAATCGATTCTAAAATACAAGTTCATATTGATTTGTTTTCATAATAGTCCTGATTTGAACAGGTTATTTCCGTTCTTAATGAGTTTAAAGTTCGATTTTAGTATTTTTCACAAGGATTTTAATTGTTTTATTAACAAAACATATTTGTTCAAATTTTCTCTTCATGACTGACGAATTTGTAATGGATATTTTAAGAAATAATGACCTTCATATAACATGAATTACTGAAAAATAGTGAAAATCTTCCCAAAGTTTTTAAAAATTGAATCGCGATACGTATCGTATCGTGAGCCTGTATCTTACGTTATCTTGCAGAAAAAACTACAGATGCCGCAAAACAGATGCTATGGGTGGATATTTCTTAGGAGAGTGCCCTTGTAGTATGTACAGATTGTTTTCTTTTCTTTTTAAATTGTGGTTTAGAGTTGCTTTCAAGATTATTTCACTTACTTCACCACTTGTTAGTTTTGGGAGCAGGAGGAAACCTGCAACATCCGTAGCTCTGAATGTTGCAGCAGTAAGCCTGACAGACCAAGTAAAGGATGGTACCCGCTGTGCCGCTCTACAGACAGTGCATCCTATCAAATTAGCGTCGGAAAGCCGAAAGGTAACTTTGGCGAACATTGATTCCCGACTACCTGAAAGGGATTTGAACGTTCTACCACTGCGCTACCGCCCGCTACCACTGCGCTACCGCCCGCTCACTGTTATTTATATCACACACTGTTGTAAAATTGTCTAACACTATCCATAAAGTAATTAAACATACTCAAGACACATCTATTCACAACTGCTTATCTTATGCTGGCCGCACACATATTATATCGTTGTTCTATTCATAGCTCCTTAACTATTTCCGCAAGTGTATCTCTAGATGTGTGCCAGTACAGTGGTACCACATGAAGTACTTTGGGTTCGAGGATGAACCCAGGGCCGGTATTCAGTTTTTGCTATATATTTGGTCATCAAAAACTTAATTCCCCTTTATGGATACCGGCCTGGTAAAAGGAACTATATTATATATCCTGCTTCTCTGTAATGCAGGTGATGGGGTATGGGCAGCTTGGGGCTACTGGAGGCTAAAGACCAAGTGTGGAAGGACCTGCTACGCTAAAACACGAATATGTATCCGCAACTGCGGCAGTCGCTGTCCCGGCGCCGACATCGACTATGACCAGGGTTGCGACCCTTTGAAGTGCGCAGGTAACTGCGCGTTACTTTTGTCATTAAATATGGACTTTTGTCATTTAATATGGCAGATGACAGCTAGCGTCTAATGTTCTTCCACTGCGCTTTGTTTCACTCTAAAATAGTTGAACATCTTGAAGTCCTGCACGATAATACAGTACTATACTGGCAGGATGTAATTCCTCATTGTTTAAATCAATCAACCCATTATACAGTAATAATAATAAGTAATTTATAATAAGTATCTGTGGTTTCTTTATGGTAAAGTGAACGGAGCTTGGAATGAATATTTACCATGGAGCCTTCTTGCATTCATATATGAAAATTCGACCATAAATGAAAAATGTTCACTATAAGCGCCATATTTTTCATATATCGTATACATGCTTACCGTAAATTAATGTTTTTCCTTTATCGTAGACAGGGCTAATGTAAATTATTTATTTTTCATTTACCGTAGCTTTGCCTACCGTAAATGAAAGATTTTTCATTTATGGTTCATGTTTTCCACCTTGCAATACCTACCGTAAATGAAAAATACAATAAATATTTGGGAAAACCATGTGTTGTTGTTGTTTTGACACCTTCAACATAACTAGATTGAGTTATTTATAAACTATTGACCACTCGTTAATCGCTTTACCACTGAGTGACCACTCATTGAAATTATTATAAGAAAGTCGTGTAACATATCGCTAGAGTTCAAAACTCTCGACCACTCGTTAATCGCTTTACCACTGGCACTTAGTAACCATTCAATGACATTATAAATAAGAAAGTCGTGTAACATATCGCTAGAAATGTCTCGCAATCAGGAGTTCAAAACGCTCGACCACTCGTTAATCGCTTTACCACTGGCACTGAGTAACTATTCAATGAAATTATAAATAAGAAAGTCGTGTAACATATCGCTAGACATGTCTCGCAATCAGTTCAAAACTCTTGACCACTCTTGAATCGATTGACCACTCATTGAAATAGTCATAAGAAAGTCGTGTAACGTATCGCTGGATAATTTATAATAAGTATCTGTGGTTTCTTTATGGTAAAGTGAACGGAGCTTGGAGTGAATATTTACCATGGAGCCCTATACCGAGGTGTGCTGTGTCCTGTGGAGGAGGTATGGTCACGATCAGACGTCACAGATTCTGTGTCAATCCTCCGCCCGCCTACAGCGGAAAGAGGTGTGTGGGGAAGAGTACTGAAGTTCTTTATGTCGGATGCAACAAGGACAACTGCCCAGGTAATAATACATCACGGATGTGTGTGACAGGATGAAACCTGCAACATCCGTAGAGGAGTGTTGCAGTAAACCTGAGAGATGTGAATATGTTATATATTACCTTTTTAATTTGTTTTAATTATATTTGGTGTTAAGCGCTTTCAAGATTAGTTCACTTGTACGACGGCTTGTCAGTTTATGGCAGGGGAAACCAGCAACATCCGTGCCTCCGACTGTTGCAGTAAACCTGCGAGCACAGGCTGGTAAAGGGAGACCAAGGATGATAACTGCATTGAGCTACGATGTAGACAGCGAATCATATCCAGATAGCGAACATTGATGCCGGCTTTTGGATTTGAACCTAGAACCTTTACTCCGGCGTCCAACGTTCTACCACTGCGCTACCACCAATCATGTCAACCATCATGTTAGCTATATACCTGCCTGACAAACCCAAGTTTGGTATTCTTTCGTTTCAGGTGCCTAAGATGTCCTTCTGTTGTATCAATCATTTAACACAATACAGAATAGTGTATATACAACATTCGTTTCAGTTATATCATTAAATTATAGTACATGGAAACGTTGTGTTATGTTATGTGTATGTATACCACTGTCGCGGATGTTCGTAGCACCTCTGGAACACCAACATGATACTTATTATCTAAAGGGTAGGCTTGCTGATCTGGTACAAAGCCCTATCGACGGTATACTTGCTGACTGATGACAAACTTCCTATCAACAATCTCACCCCGACTACCACAGGTGCACAAGTCAGAGACACGGCGCTTCTTTTAGTAATGTGTGGGTCATGAAGACAGTGTCTTTAATATGCCGTGTGAATGCTTATTATAGTACTAAAATCTAGTATATTTATAGAAAATGGTGTATCTATATCTATATGATCTACTCGTTCTCCATACGTCGGTGAGTTCACTTCTATCTGAGCAATAACCAGATACATGTATAGAGAAAACTCATTTTCCTATGTTGCTTTATATTATATACGTGCACACAGGGACTTGTCTTTGCTATTCCTCTTTTCTAACTGTGTCACTATTAACAGCTACAGTACATGTATCGATCTCACGATGACAATGAGAAGCTGTGATCGATACATGTTAGATGAGATCGATACATGTTAGATGAGATCGATACATGTTAGATGAGATCGAGACATGTAAGGACATATCTGATTGAACTATCAGTGTCGTCGATAGCGCTTTGATATCTCACTGTCACGAAATACAGGCGCTTTATTTATTCATGTGTTTGTTTGTTTGTTTGTTAGTTAGTTAGTTGGTTGTTTATTTATTTATTTTTAATTGGTGTTTAGAACTGCTTTCAAAACTAGTTTACTTATATAACGACATGTCAGTTTAGGGCAGGAGGACACCAAGCAACATCCGTAGCGCTGAATGCTGCTGTAAACCTACGATCACTGGCTGGTACTGTCAGACCAAGGATGTTAACCTTGCAAAACAGTAATGCCGGGCTCCCGGAATTAGAACCCGGGCCATTGACTCCGAAGAGCGGTTCACGTGACTTACACAATATAGCCAGGTATTGCAAGTATTAATGCCAACTGAATTACTATTATTCGCATGTATCAGTTACTTCAATGATGAGATAGTACGCACGCTGATCACTGATCACTGTAGACCGTCGTAACAGGACATTGGTTTAGCATTCTTGTAAGGATCGGATGAAGACTGTAACCGCTGTTGCGTTGTCAGTGGCTGTGGCCTTACACACATACGGGCAAGCATAACCTTTCTATTCTTATTATAAGTATTATGAGAAGTAAAGGCCTTACACACATACGGGCAAGCATAACATTTCTGAGTATTATTAGAATTAAAGGCCTTACACACATACTGGCAAGCATAACCTTCCTATTCTTAGTATACGTATTATGAGAAGTAAAGGCCTTACACACATACGGGCAAGCATAACATTTCTGAGTATTATGAGAAGTAAAGGCCTTACACACATACTGGCAAGCATAACCTTTCTAGTCTTATTATAAGTATTATGAGAAGTAAAGGCCTTACACACATACGGGCAAGCATAACATTTCTATTCTTATTATAAGTATTATGAGAAATAAAGGCCTTACACACATACGGGCAAGCATAACCTTTCTATTCTTATTATAAGTATTATGAGAAATAAAGGCCTTACACACATACGGGCAAGCATAAGATTTCTATTCTTATTATAAGTATTATGAGAAATAAAGGCCTTACACATACGGGCAAGCATAACCTTTCTATTCCTATTATAAGTATTATGAGAAATAAAGGCCTTACACATACGGGCAAGCATAACCTTTCTATTCTTAGTATAAGTAAAGGCCATACACACATACGGGTAAGTAAAGGCCATACACACATACGGGTAAGCATAACCTTTCTATTTTTATTATAAGTATTATGAGAAATAAAGGCATTACACACATACGGCCAAACATAACCTTTCTATTCTTAGTATAAGTATGATAAGAAGTAAAGGCCTTACACACATACGGCCAAGCATAACCTTTATATTCATATTATAAGTATAGTGCGAAATAGACATTAATAATCTCCAAGAGTAGTACACGATGTTTTAGTTGTTGCATAAATGTTAAGTGTACTTATATAAATTATACTGCTGCAAGAAAACTCTTATAATATTATATAGTTAAATATATTATAGAATTATTTTACTAACAGCCCTTCAATATGCATGGAATGTAATGGATAGCAATTACTTCTCCCATGTGTCGCCATCTTGTATAGTCCGTGAGAGACTTACTTATAATTTTAAAAACATGAAATTATCGCAAATACTAAAGGTAGTAATCCTCAAAGTTGCCTATTCAAAATATTCCACGGGAACGTGTCGTTCGGAGTGCTCCGCTCACTGTTCCAAGATGTCGCGAGTGGTTGTCCCAACTCCCGACTGATGGAAAACGTCACATATTATTCGCAGCGTATGTGGTGTATATGGGAGTGACGGCGAGGACTGGGTTGAGGGGGCGTGTCCTGTGTCCTGTGGCGGGGGTCTCAAGTCCCGCACTTTGAACAGAGGGACAAGTATTGAAATCCGTTATGTTCCTTGCAACTCGCAGCCGTGTCCGCGTGAGTACCTTCACATCATACGTCATTTAGAACAATAACGCGTCATATTAATTATCAAGTTATTTTGGACGGAGTTGTCATTGCCACCCAAATAATAAGAATACGTAATTTTATGATTCTTGGTCGGCGTTACCATTCAAGGCAAGTAATTGAAAGTGAAAAATACGAACATTTAAAGGCATGATATCACAGAGTAAGTTGTCGTTTTGGGCCGAATTGGAGTTAAAAACGCAAAGTACATGCACTTAGCATACATATAACCGCTTTTGTATCTCCAAATATAGTTGTTTTACTGCTGTAGGATAGGTACACTTGACACCTCCTGTATAACCCGAATAAAATACCGTAAAATCTCACATTTCCTATACTTTCTGACTAGGGGAGATCTCAAAGTAACTTTTCATGACCACTAGCACAAATATGGGAACGTCGAGATAATTAATAAATAGTAATATAAATATTAAACTATTGATAGCTAGTGAGACATGTGGAATAAGTAACTGGTTGCATGAAGTACTCGTGTAGTAAAAACAAATGTATGCATTTGCAGATAAAACCGTGGTAGACCACTATATATGTCAACCATCTGTGATAGTATGCCTTTAAATGAGCATGCGCTTGTCAGCAGTGTTGGGAGGTTGCAGTGTGAAGACATTATGAATTTGAACGTTAACCAAGTACATTGTGTATTTACGTAAAGGTTCGAATATTGGAGGCTGGGGTGAGTATGGACCATGGAGCAATTTGAAGAAGTGTTCCAAGTCGTGTGGTGGTGGGAGAACGTCCCAGACGAGGACGAGAATGTGCGTCAACTATCGCCCAGGCTACTCCTATTGGAAAAACTGTTACGGGGACACGTGGCAAACCTATTATTACAGATGTAACACGCATCCTTGTCCAGGTACTGAGATAGAGAAAAGGGAAGAATATGAATACGTCGCCTTAATACATATATTATATTTTACTTATTTTGTATACTTACGTGGATCAGTGTGATATGTATGATTACTAATGCAATCAAGCAATCGTATCCACTGTTACTATATTTAACGTACAGTTCCGTCTAGGAATGGGCTTAGGAAAGTGATGCCACCGCATGTGGGTTGTATGCCTGTTAAATGTTTATACATATGGTTAGCAGCCGATGACATACCGGATATAGATGTTGCTAAGGCATTGGAAATATCAACCTTTTCAGTTATTAGAGAGGTTTCGCATGACTACGGTTACCATTACGGATACCAATGGCATAACTGTAATGGTAACCGTAACTGTACGTTTGCGAAACCTCTCTAATATGTATATTACCATTTGTTTTTGTAGTCGATATTCCCCTCTACTTGCTGTTTGGGCATTTGCATTTAATCGCTAAACTGACTCATTAGTTACAGAAACTTCAAATGAAGCTTTGGACGGAGGTTGGAGCGTCTACGGATCCTGGGATTTCAGCTCTACGTGCTCAGTAACATGTGACGGAGGTACACGCGCCATCAAACGTTATAGAACCTGTACTAGTCCCCGGCCAGCTTACAATGGAAAGCCGTGTGTGGGGAAAAACGAAGAAATACTTTTTACCGATTGCAACAAGCAGAGGTGTCCTGCCCAGTATAGACGAAACAAGAGAAGCATACATCCTTTTTTGATCTGACCGTATTTGCGATTTGATCTGTGTTAACTGTTACACGCATGCATAGAGCGCAGACACCCATAGTAAAAGTTCAAATGAGATATTTGGAAATAAAGTGAACAAGGGTCAGTGATAAAGTTATTTCAAGATGTGAGGTTTTGGTTTCGACTTAAGAGTTAAAGAGTGCACAGTTTTTCGGATTCACATGTTTTGTGGCGCATTGTTCCATACGAATTGATCGGCATGCTTGTCACGAAATGATCGTAAGTAATGGTTTTACTATAGTACGACATGAAGTAAACTTCGAGTTCCGCTAGGAATACAGGACAACCTATTCATGGACAGCTGATGGAGCGTAGGCCTGCACCAACGTTAGCCGTTGTAATAATATAGGCTGTATTCGATTCACAACTCAATCAACCCTAGAATGACACATGAATGATAAAATTCCAAATAGAACACTGAAATACTCCACACTTCTAATAAACAATGACGTATTCTGGGTGAGAAATCAGTTCATTCTAAGAAGTGTCAGGATATTTATTAAAACTATTAACTTCGGCCGTTCGATTCAATTACTGACTGAGCCTGCTCCCTGACCTAACAGAGTCGTGAATCGAAAACAGCTATATGCACACTAAGGTGCAGCTCTTTCCTCGTGTGTTTACGTTTACCAGAGTCACGTACAATTTGTTATCTCCTACAAATAACAGAAAACTTTATCTTCCGACTGTTCCTTTAGCGTTCTCTTTCCTAACTACTAGTTATAAACATAAATGGGAAAAGAGCCGACCTATCAGTTTGGAGAATAGTTCACTACAGTTCATGGTGGACTACATTTTAGTAAATTGTTTAAACTATAATTGAGTTGTTTTTATTGATGGATTAGAAATAAGAATAGTTTAACGTTTATAATTACTTGAGTTTTAAAAGAGTAGTGTGCTGAATTGTCTAGTGGATTGTCAAACAGGATTATACCAATCCTGGTATTCGAACCCGAGTTGTCTGCATCTGGAACCGCAAATATATAACACAAATGTGCAACCTCGCCATCCGAAAGGAGTAAGATAATTGTATATCACACGACTTGGTTTCACTGATCCAGACATTTGCTTTCAGTCATCCAGGACAATTCAACGCGAATACACTTTGGGCGCCATTTGTAACAGATTTGTCAATTTGACTTATTAATATGATTCAGCCTTTTTGGGGTCTTTTTGAATTACGGTTTAGAGACACTTTCAAGATTATTTCACTTATATCACGGCTTGTCAGTTTAGCGCAGAAAAAAACCCCACAACATCCATAGTACTTAATATTGCAGAAAACCTGCGAGCGCCGGCTGATACTGACAGATCAAGGATGATAACTGTATTGCATCCAAGAAGTCGTATTATATCATGCTTATATTAACATAATTCCGAGAGCGTGCCACCATTGGAACCAGTAGATAACTAATACGAGCATAGGATATCGACATGCAATACTAGTAGTCATTCCTATATGAAAAACTACATCTTAGGAAATATATTTCTTCACATGGTATTTCTTCACATGGGCCTAAGACCGCCACTCTCAACTGTGCATCAATATACTAATATAGGCCTACATAACTTAACTATTCATCTAGCTATTAGTGAGTGAGTGCATAAGTTTAACTACGTTTTCTGGGCATGTTTTTCATGCTATTGTCTAACAACATATACTACAATAAATAAGATACCCGTAGCGACATTAAACTCCATAATCAATCCCTCACTGGATAGCAGTACTAGCTTAGGGTGAGAACAAGGTGTGACGCAGACTCATCTACTTTTAATGGGTACTGGCTAAAACGGCGAATGGCTAAAACTGCGAAAATTGGATGAAACGGCGAATCACATTGGACGAAACGGCGAATTGAATTGGACAAAACAGCGAATATATTTAGAAATATTTCATTTCTGCAATTTACTAATTGAGCGGGAATTATCATAATTTTTATCTTTGAAGGAATGGAACATACAGTACTATAGTTATTCCAATCATTAGTCCGATTGTTCTTCGTACTTTGCAATGCAAGTTGTTTTGTGCTATTTGAATGACTGAATCAGTAGCTATGCTTAAATACGGTATCACTGTCGTCTATGGGTTTTTATTTGACAGCTTATAACCTATAACGTAATCTGAATGTCAGACAATAATATATTTTAATGGAATTATTAATTGTGGATGGATATGTTATAATATATGTATGTGCATTATTTACTGAATCTGTGACGTCATCGATGGCTAACATAAATAGTGTATGGATAGTGCATGCATATCTCAGGATAACACATTGGTGTTGAGTCCGGGATAGGTTAACGGATCTTACCATTGTACACTTGATATGGCAGTAATACGACAGATAACAGTGTCGCCATAGACTAAATTGAATCAGATTTATTCATCATGTATTCGCTACATTTCCTGTTATAATTGATTAACGGAATGTATGGACATATAGCGTACGCGCAGTCACACACTTTGTACCAAGTACATAGCCATCTGTAGGTATAATAGCCATTGTGAGTATCATCTATCATTATGAGTAGTTATACAAAGTAGTGATACAGTAGCTATATCATATGTGCACACAATATTACCTCAACATTTTTTCCTCTTTTGTAGATAATATTACTTTGATATTACTTTGATTGTTGTTTACATCTGTCAAGTAAAATCGATGTGCGTGTCATTTCATGCCTGAACGCGCGGATTCTTGCAAATATTGATCTATAGGTTAAATCACAAATGTGTATGAGTCCTTTTAAAAGCAGTAAATAGAGGATAGTTCATGTTTCTAGTGAACTAGCATGTATCTCATCTTGTGACATGGGAACACCGATATTTTCACGAGTGGCGCATATGTAAGATATATGCTCTTAGAAGCATACGTATTCATATATAATCACATCTGTACCTCCAAATACATTATTACCGCTGTAATATATATATATATACTGTAGTTACAATGTCATTGCAGTAACAGTAACACATTATTCAAGGAAGGATTCTTCTAATTTCTCAATCTTAACAACAACAAAACACAAAGATATGTTTCAGTTTATATACAATGCATTGAATCGTTCAGTACGTAAAATAAATGTATAACTGTGTCTTTCAGATGAATATTGGCTTTCAGAAGAATATATATCAACATTTGTTTCCTGAAACATAGTAACAAGCATACATGTACATAGCATCAAATTAATGGCGATCATAGGATTAGTCTTTGATGTATTCGTACTTCATTAACGTTACTGCGGTAATCGTTAACCCATAAAAGACAGTAACATAGTTATTATAACAGTAATAAATAGTTAAAGACAATAGTTATTTTAAAACACTTGGTAAAGTGGTATAGTGCCACAAATGGCGCATGAAAAACACCACTAGTCAGCGGCCTGTATTACCTGGACAGTCCCTCACGTTACACCACTAGTCAGCGGCCTGTATTACCTGGACAATCCCTCACGTTACACCACTAGTCAACGGCCTGTATTACCTGAACAGTCCCTCACGTTACACCACTAGTCAGCGGCCTGTATTACATGGACAATCCCTCACGTTACACCACTAGTCAGCGGCCTGTATTACCTGAACAGTCCCTCGCCTTACACCAGTAGTCAGCGGCCTTTACTAGTATTACCTGGACAGTCCCTCGCCTTACACCAGTAGTCAGCGGCCTATATTACCTGAACAGTCCCTGAACGTTACCCCACTAGTATTGTGAGGCCAGTACTTTCTCCTGGACAATCCCACACATTACACCAGTAGTCAGCGTATTCCACCCTCATCCCGATGCAAGGTCTGCCATCGTAAGCTGGTCGAGGATTGGTGCAGGTTCTCTTCCGGCTGCGCAAGATTTTCGCCGCGCCACAGGTCACTGGACACTTCTGCATAACGACCCATGGGTCGAAGTTGCTCCAGCCGCCATCCCCTACACAGAAACAAATAAATAGTTAATATGTTTGTTCATACAAACTACAGCTAACATAGTCTTCACCAAGCCTTATTTTTTAATAGTTTTACTTTGGTCCTCAATATAAGAATAGATCTAAGGAATACTTCCTAAGAAATAGGAAACTGGAGTCACCGGGATCGACCGAGACCTGATTTACACGACGTGACAATGCCAACTCGCAACCATCATATAAGAATGCTTCATAGTCGTGGCTAAACGGGGAGCAATATGACTCCAAGGTACACTTTCCGGTTGTTCACATATTACTTGGAATATGGTCCCTTTTTGTAAGAGACAGCATTTGAATGTCATGGACAATAGGTATGTAGAATATATTATAAAGTTGAATAACTAAATGTTTTAGAATGTTGCAAATGTTGCAATGTTGCAGGCGGACAATGTCAATGTAGACATCAGTTTTGAACACTGTGTTTACATATTTAAAAGGAACTCTAAGGAAATGTAATCAAACAGACCAGGGGTATTAAACATTGCATGATCAATTTAGAACGGGTGACATCATGCTGGACACATTTAACAGGCGAGTGGTATACATGGAAACCAAAACTAATGCTCATTAAAACATTTTCATATTTTAGATTTCTATAATCTTCAGTATCCCAATTTACACAGAACGAGTAATAGTACTTTAAAGTTAACATGTATTATAAGTGCGACTACTCCAGTTAACAAGGGGAGTTTAAATTATTACATCAAAATGGCGCCCCTTGTGCTTTGTAAACATTTTGGAAATTTCAATGAATCAGGAAAATGGTGAAGCATCCATCAATCCACCTGATATGAAAGGGGAGTGTCACCAAAGCTTAGAGGATCAATAACATTTAATAATAAGTACAGACTAGAGAAGCTGTTCTAGTATAGATAGCAAATTGTCGTTAGGCCAAATAAACATGCCGATTCAATTTGTAATGTCGTTCCTCTAGCCCTCATAGTACAGGAGTATTAGCATTTAACCTTGAAGAAATTAGTAGAAAGCTGAATTTTTCAGCATCTCTTCATAAAGTCATAATCACCAAAACACAAAGTTCTACAAGTTCTCCCTTGTGGCATTTTCAGAATTCAAGATGGGCCGCTATCAATAGTTCAAAATATATGGCAAAACACGAAAATCACTATAACTTCTAAACTATAAGAAAATGTAGGTATTATCCAGATCTATTAGGTATATCACCTGGACATGGCTGTTCGTTGCATATCTTATACGCGGTTTGCTCAGAATTGCCAACACAGATATACAAGGTAGCGGTGTTAGGCCGAATGCAGTCCCTCCAGCGCTTTAAGATGGTGGTACCTCCGCCACAGCTTACCGCGCACTCCTGAGTAGTTTCCCACAGCCCGTAACCGCCCCATTGTCCCTGCTCGTATATAGCCCCCGCACTGAAATATAGTTCGTATTTAAATCATATTATTATTTATTTTATTAAGTAGTTAAATCATAGTTTTGTTTTATTTTATTAAGCATTTAAATCATGTGTTTTTACTTAATTTTAGTAACCAACTAATTCAATAAATCATAATCAAAATCAATTATTTTATGTATATTTTTTAAAGGCATAATATCACAGATAGTTATGGTTGTTTTGGACTAGTTCTTAGCTATAACTGCAAAGTACATTCACTT
>JAVCKZ010074354.1:0-13411 GCA_034780755.1 Lepetodrilus elevatus
CCGTTTACTATTTTGCTATCTATTCTGGCACCCTATAGGTGCCCTATAGGTGCCAGAATAGATAGCAAAATAGTAAACGGGGCATCTTATAGCTACAGTTCTGCAGCTAAGGCTATATTATAAGTGAAATAATATTGAAAACGACATTAACCCCAATTTAAAAATAATAAAAACCAGAAACAAACGAATTAAAAAATAAAAAATAAAAACGATTACACTCAAACAAAAATATATAAATAGTAACACCATGTAATTGTTACTAAGACATTTATTGATGAGTGTATGTGGCTAAACAATATATATAATGTATGCTACTGTGAAATTATTCAGCGAATTAATTACATGTAGTAGGCCTATTTATATTGAGCTCAGATTATTTCTAAACATGCGCATTTTGATAGCCAATGACTCGACTCCCCAAAAGAATGCTGATTTGACGGTATTATTTTCACCTCGAATTATAACTTTCTTTACTTTTAATTGACAAATAACATCAACACAGAGTTTGCTTACAGATACACTTGTACATTTAAACGAAACGTATTTCTTTTCGAGGATAATGAGTAGGCAGCTGCTAGCTTTAATGCATCATTACTACTTTCATAAAGTGTATTTACGTAGTATGACCCGCCTGACCTAGCCTCTCAACCAATCAGCATTGGCCTCTAGAGGGGGATCTCTCTATTGGTGTAATTGTAGTAAACCACATTTTTGTTTGTGATGGAACAAGCTAGTATGACCGCCATGTTGGATGTGAAATCTTCGCTAGAACTGCATACATTTTGCTCGAACTCGACCCTAAAGCAATCGCATTGGTCGCATTTGGAGGTAACCAAAGATTATAAGGGACATTAACTTTACAGTGGATACATACAAAGACAATATATAGGACGAATTTCCACGCAAAGGACTTGTGATGATAGTCGAAGAATCGCATAAAGCACAAGGACGTGGCCCGGAGGTCACGTGATTCGTGCGGGTACATTACGCATCTTTGATACAGGATTTGTATCAGCGATTGCGTCTCATATGGCTGTTGATTGACATATCCTATAGTGTTATCATATTTATCAGCTGGAAATAAGACCTCTACTGCCTTTTGATTGTGCACACAGGCCTTAGAACACGTTTAAGACGAGATAATGTATATGACAAAAGTCACGTGCTTCATGATATTTCCCGTCCGAGTGTGTGTGCCAGTCTACCACTGGTGACATTTCATCAGTGACACTTCACTCGATCTAACTCTATCACATTGAATTTAAACCGTGCATGTGATGTGTTGTTCGGTAAGGACTGTCAAATGACTCTGAGAGTTGCATGACTAGACCACTTCCTCTAAGGCTATGTTGTATGGCCGCAATGGCTCCCGCTCTAACCGAGGCAGCTACCCAGGTCAGAATTAAAGCGACACTACCTGCATCAACGACGCCATTGGTAGCGTCCCCTGCGCCGGTCGTCAACGGCAATGGCCACAAATTAACAAGTCAGGATAATCTATTAGTGGTTGACAGTCGTCTGTCCCTGGAAACAGTACATAGATCAACAAAACAACTGACTAATTTAGCAGGTCACCTGCTGAACGGTGGTCACAGTGTTAAACTCAACACCTGTAATCTGTCTACCAATCTGCAGAACTTGGGTGTCACCACTGCCATCTCCAGTCTCCACAAGAAGGAAGTGTCTGCTTTTCAGAGTCAGTTCATTCGGTCGTTTGCAAAGCTGGAGAAGAGAGGGATGAATGAGCCTGCCTCTCACAATGACAACACGGAATCAGAAACCGACCCTACGAAGGAGCATTATCACGTACCATTTGTCAATGGTAAGACGGTTCCCGATTTAATACAAGAACGTAACAAGAAACAGCTGACAACACCAGAAGACACTGATGACACGACAGTGGCACACATAGATGACAAACTGTGTCGGGTTGCTTCAGTGGGTGTGGTCCAGAAGGAAGAATGTCCGAGTTTCCATGGCGATGTTCAGACATTCGTGGAGGACAAGAGATGCAGTGATGATCTGAAGAATATTTTGACCAACACTCAGTTCGAGTTGGAGAGACGGACAGAATTTCTGACCCGTCGCCTGCGGCGTCTCCAGGGACGACAGGTCGAAGGTCACACTCGGAGACAGCTCCATCACTTTGTGGAGTACCAGCATCGGAACCTAGAAACTGTGGTCAAGTCTATCAGTGCTCCGGTCGGCGGGACAGAACTGAAAACAGAACTCTTACAAAGTGAAGATGTGAAAAATTTGTCAACTGCGGCTTTGGTGAATTTAGTACGGAAACTACAAGCCCCCAAAAACCTGACACTAACTCAGCGTCTGTCCAATCCCCCAAAGTCTGAGGCAGTTATTCACACCACAACTAATATTTTAAAAATGGACAAAGTTGTGAGGAACGAGTCCGAGACCTCGTCAGACTACCTGAGTTCCGTGGTGAAGTTCTCCGAGACTGTGGTGGATTCCGACGCAACAGAAAGTAGTTCCGGTGGCGAGAGCGGGGATGAACACGACACAGACTTTAACAAAGTGAAGAAGACGCCACTCCCACCATTGTAAGTGTTCTGTGTCGCATTCACCTTTCTCGTTAATCCCACAATACTCATTAGAGTCGTTACACCATTTAGTTAATTACTTTGCCAACAGGTGGCACTAGTTTGTTTGGACTAACCAGTCATAGTGAGCAGGCTGGGGGAATCCCCTTTGGCATGACCCTGTTCTATTTTTATCACACAACCCACTTCTCTAACATTTTGGCATTGTTGTTTATTATATTATTATTTGGCATTGTTGATTATTATATTAGTGGTAGTAATTTACAAATTACATAAGACATTTTAAACATCTTTCAGTTATAACCTATTACTACCTACAGCGGCACATTCTCCAACTTATTTCTCATCGCAAATGTTTGAAAGATGTTTGGCAGCGACATTCCAACTCGTTTCAGTTTGTACTCTCTGTGTCAGATCAATGGTTTCAGTAGAATCGGAAGTAGGTGGCAGAGTAGCAAAAGACCTGTATAAATCATACAAAGTAGTATCAGCAAGATTGAAAGTAGACGGCAAAATGAGGGAAATACTCCGAAATAGATGGACAATTTTGCCGGTTGCCAGCACCTATTGAAACCACTGCAACTACTGGACATTTCATGTTTTGTACTTGTGGCGTTTGATGAGAAAAATAGAAAAGTATAGTATGGCATATTATAAAATTTGTTACTAAATCTGTGACCTGGTAGCTACACAAAGCATTTCATTCATAGTTTATGCAGATTAGCTTCCAGATTTGAAGACCAAAAATAGGTTATGTTGCTCCAGTACAGAACACAATGGCTACCTGCCACAACATGGTTACTAGAGATAGGATCTATATTTTGATGTCTTTGCATGATATTTGCTGTGCAATTTGTTGTACACCTATGATATGTCTACTTTTCACAAGGAAAGTTACAACATTTAATGTCTGTTTCTGTGTTTACCAAGTGTAAATGTTTCAGGATCAATATTCATTGACAGCATAACACATCTCTTGATGCCATTCTTTTAATGTGGTCCTTTAACAATTAGCACTTCCTTGCTTGTAGTTGTAGTTGTACAATGCTAGCTAGCTGAGGTACACATGTTAATATTAGCATGCACGATTGTTCTGTGTTGAAAACTGTCAAATTTAATTAAACCGGTTTTGCAACAATATTTAATGGAGAGTGACCAGTGGTTGTATTTATTTAAAATCTATATTAATTCTTTGAGAAAAATAAAGTTTTAGTAAGTACTGTTTAACCCTCTCCCTGCTGAATGTGGCACAGTGCTCTTTAGGGCATCTCCGCTTGGAGAGGGTTAAAGTGACATCCTACACCACATACTGTGATTGATTCCTTCCAAATGACCTGGCCCCCGTTGCACGAAGCTCTTGTAGGGCTACAATAGTTGTAACTGGGCTCCTGCCACAATATAAATCGTTGATGTTACAATAGTTGTAACCTACAAGAGCGTTGTGCAACAGGCTCCTGCTATCGATAAATAAGCTTGAATTTTAAGTCGTTTATTTACATAAACGAGAAACCCGTGCAATCTGTGCAGAGAAACCCATGATGAGAATGCCTAGTCAATTTCAAAACAAATGATTATTTTGTTTACATTCACCAAGCCCAAAAATATATCATTTCGATGGATTTTCGTGCATTTTCATCTCTGAAAGCTCAGATTCTTGCAAATATTGCCTTACCAAATGAGCATACGTAAAAAATCCCCTTTGTGTATGTGTCGCTTTAAATATATGTTAAATCCATATTGATCTACATGATCACTGATCATAATCTGTCAAGGCCAAATGGCTCAAACCCAAAGTAACGATACTGCCAGTATTGTTTTCATTAAGCCGAAATAAAATATCGGTGTTACTGTAAGATTGATTTTCAAAATACTAGGTAGGTAGGGAAAACATTTTAGTCATCAAAACATCTTATTGCAATGCAAAACAGAAAAATGGTCTAGGTAATTTACGGTATTCATTAATTTTAAACATGGGCTATTATGATGCTTCAGACTGTTGTGATGTTTCAGACTGTTGATATGCAGTGTGATGTTTCAGACTGTTGTGTGATGTTTCAGACTTGATATGTAGTGTGATGTTTCAAAGTGTTGTGTGATGTTTCAAAGTGTTGTGTGATGTATCAAACTGTTGTGTGATGTTTCAGACTGTTGATATGCAGTGTGATGTTTCAAACTGTTGTGTGATGTTTCAGACACCGGCGGTCCGAGTGGAAGTGGGGGATGGAGCGGGCCGCAGTGGCGTCGCGGTGGACGTGGCTCCAGGCCCAAGTCTCGGACCTCGAGTACCGCATCCGACAGCAGAGCGAGATCTACAAGCAGATCCGCAACAGCAAGGGCAGCATCGTCCTGGGAGACGCACCCTCCCCACAGAATCTCATTCCCAGATTCCACCCGGGTTTCCGACAAAGCGCTGGATCCTCGCAAGGCCAGCCGGACAAGAAGCAGGGACTGTCGCCGTGCAACATCTCCACCGTGCTGTCCAACGTGGACAAGCAGGCGTCACGACTGTCCCAGTCGCTAGGCAACTGTCTTTCTCCTCAGAACAGTGTCAAGGCTACAACGCCGTCGTCGGGGCGATCTCTCAACGGCTTGATCGAGTCCCCAGTGTGCAGTGCGGACAGCTCTGGTTTGGACAGTCCCAGCTCGCAGTCGGAATGCACAATGGCTGTGGCCGCTCGGTGCCGACCACTGCGCAGTTACCGCAAGCGCAAGTTGTTACGGACGTACGGACTGCACCAGAGTAGCCGGAAGGCGGCTCGACTGTCCAGTGTCCGTTGTCAGTGTTACCCCCCTGTCATGTCCTGTACTCTGTGCGGTGGTCGCTATAACAACACGCAGACTGTCGACCCCGACGTGATGCCACTCCAGGAACGCATCTCACTCTTGGAGGCGTCCTTCCATCCGGTCCTGTCCTTCCCACAAGGTAACCATAGTAACAGTTTCTATGTCCTTATTCCCACAAGCTAACCACAGTAATCAGGGTAATAAGTTTTAAATAATACTTATTTAATTATGGTGAATTGATTTTTTTGTGTGAGCATGTTAGTTTCAATAAGATTTTGATCACTAATTCCGTCGCAAATGGGTGAAAATTCCTGCGTATTCACTCACTTGATGACTAATTGTAATTTAATGCACTCCCGGTTCAAGAGTAAAGGTTAACATGTTGCCAAGGTCATGAGTTGATGGTTGTGGGGTGTGTTATCTGAGTTGATGGTTGTGGCGTGTGTTATTTCAGAAACGCCACTCCCTGCACACTTTGAGGCACTCCTGAAGAGTGGAGACTGGCAACACAAACCTCCGCCGAAACGTTTAAAGGGAGATAATGAGAAGAGGTGAGACTGATTCTGATGCCAGCTTCTGTTCTTACCTGGTACCTCCATTGGGAGTTTCCGTTCTTCTCAATCTCACACACCATTGCTAACACCTGTTAGTGTAGTGGCCAGTTCTTAGAAATCTTAATGACTTGTTCAGGACGTTGGAGAAGATTTTCATTAATTTAAATATTCATGAACACATTTATCTGATGATTACACTATGTTCCAACTGGACATCCTTGATGTTGAACATGCCTGTTTTTATTTCAGGAGATACAAGCCGAGGGGATCTGACGCAAGGAAAAATAATCGCCAAATTCGTAAAAATGCAGCTGCAGTATTGTTATCAACAAGTAAGTTGCTATCGGTAACTGCGACTGTGAAGTTTGTTCATTAAGTTTCAGTAAGATCCCTGTGAGGTCTAGGGCAGGATTAAGGCGAGATCTCGACTAGGTTAGGGCGATAGCTAGGCTAGGATTGGATATCTAAGCCAGGGTTAGGGCGATAGCTAGGCTAGGCTTAGAGGGATTTTTAAGCTAGGGTTAGGGCGAGATCTAGGCCAGGGTCAAGGTCATCACACACTGGAGGCAAGCTAAATTTGTCGTTGCGAATTTCGGTTTGGTGTGCAAACATATCTCAAAATGTATTATCGCTGCGTTTGTCGCTGGTGTGCAAGAACCCTTTAAGGGTTGGGGTGAGATTTGTATTAGGGTGAGATCTAGGGCGAGGTCTAGATCAGGGTTAGAGTGAGCTGTAGTCTAGGCCAGGGTTAGGGTGAGATCTAGGCCATGGTTAGGGTGAGATCTACGCCAGGGTTAAAGTGAGATTAGGCCAGGGTTAGGGTGGGATCTAGGTTAGGTTTAGGGTGAGATCCAGGCCAAGGTTAGGGTGATATCTAGGCCAGGGTTAGGGTGGGATCTAGGCCAGGGTTAGGGTGAGATCTAGACCATGGTTAGGGTGAGATCTAGGTTAGGGTGGGATCTAGGCCAGGATTAGGGTGAGATCTAGGCCAGGGTTAGGTGAGATCTAGGTTAGGGTGGGATCTAGGCCATGGTTAGGGTGAGATCTAGGCCAGGGTTAGGGTGAGATCTAGGCCAGGGTTAGGGTGAGATCTAGGTTAGGGTGGGATCTAGGCCATGGTTAGGGTGGGATCTAGGTTAGGGTGGGATCTAGGCCAGGGTTAGGGTGAGATCTAGGGCAGGGTTAGGGTGAGATCTAGGCCAGGGTTAGGGTGAGATCTGGGCCAGGGTTAGGGTGAGATCCAGACCAGGGTTAGGGTGAGATATAGGCCAGGGTTAGGGTGAGATCCATGCCAGGGTTAGGGTGAGATCCATGCCAGAGTTAGGGTGAGATCCAGACCAGGGTTAGGGTGAGATCCAGGCAAGAGTTAGGGTGAGATCCAGACCAGTAATTTAGGTCACACTCCATTTATTTTCCGCTTACGAGATACCGGCAAGCAACTGGCTGATATAGCTTATATTCCAAATATTGGGCAAATCGAGCACGCTTTTTTGGTCAACAGGGTTGCCGATTGGGGATCAGCCAGTAGCAAAACGAACATCCCTAACGTTACACTCCATTGATTAATGTCATGCTCCATTGATTGTTCCTGTGTTTCTGACGCTTGTTTATAGTCTGCATGTCTCTTTTGACGCTTCATTAGGTAATGCTCCCCAATGTGATGCCCCAAGATGCCAGTTTAAAAGTAAATGTCATGCTTATGTAATTAATCTGTTTCTGATACGGTAGTGGCAGTGAAGGTGTAATAACAGGGCGTGTACCTTTAACCCATCTGCCTCATGTTGTATTTGTGTGCCAGAAATATGTCATTAATTTCAACCTTTCAGCATTTTTAACGTAATTGTTACTTTCAGAAATCCGCAGCAAATATGAAAATAAAACTGTTCGCAAGGGACACAACTCCCGGAAGAAAGCTGTCTCTACGAGGAGGATAAACAAAGAGATCAAGAGGCGCGCCCAGCAGATAGCTATGGGTAGGTTACCATGGTTACAATCTATATTCTAAACTTTCAAATACCAGCTTGTGTATGTACTACATGCAGGCTCCATGCCTCAACTTTAATTTTGTTTTTACCAATTATTTTTTTCCCTTGTTGCAGCAGCGATGAAGCGACGATCAAATCGTTCGATGTCGGCACTGGCGATGACGCTGGGGGACAACAACCACTGCCTCCTGCCGTCGCCGCAGAACAAGGACGGCCTGTCACTCAGCTGCCCATCGTCGGCGCTCAAAGACCTGAAGAACCGCCGTATCCGGGAGAGCGCCTACGATATCAACAACATCGTCATTCCGTACAGCATCGCTGCAGCAACCCGAGTAGAGAGACTTCAGTACAAGGAGATCGTCACACCGAAGTGAGTTGCAGTTCATTCAGAAAGTTAGCACAGCTAACGTAGTACATGGAGATCGTCGCACCAAATAACCTGATAGGATGTCTATCCTAATTATATTCTCTTCCTGTTTGTACGTCTGGATTTAGGATGGTTTTTTTTTATTTGTTTTGAATTGGGGTTTAATTCAATTTTAAAGTAAGAGGCAAAAGACCTGCGTAAATCATGCTTTCATCTACAAAGTTGTATCAGTAAGATTGAAAGTAGGCAGCAAAATTAGGGAAATAGATGTATGTCTGTCGTCGCAAATGGGTGAAAAGTTCTCGCAGCGACGTTAAAGACTCCATATTCACTCACTCCCGCAGCGGCGTTAAGACCCCCTTTTTCAATCATTTCCGCAGCGACGTTAAGACTCCATATTCACTCATTGTGCTGTTACCAGCTAGCTTTTAAAGAAGTCTTGGTGTTGTAAAGGTTGTGACCGATTTGTTGCTTGTTGCAGGTGGCGTGATATCACGGTGGATACGGAGATGCCGGAGCGCGAGACGAGCGTGGAGAGTCCGAATGTGGAGGAAGAGGATGCGGTGACGACGACGGAGAAGGTGAATGGTGACTATCCAGTGGAGGAAGGGGAGGAAGAGGAGGAGGAAGAGGTAAGCCTGCCAGTCTAGCTCACACTTACTGAGGTTGTTTAGACTGAAAACAGAGCTTCTCAAATAGTGTTTTACACAGAATTTGTGTTACGGTATAACTATAAGCTACCAGCACCTGTGTTATGTTGGTGTTTGTTCTGTTGACTGAGTGTTTGTTCTGTTGACAGGTAGAGGACCTCTCTGACGACTTGTACGCTGAGCGTCATCTCAAGTGCGAGGCCGACGAGAAGAAGCGCTTCACTTCATTCGTGCAGTATCCGTCACGGCGGAGTCGAACTCGAACTGAGAGCAGCACACCACTCCTGGAACCCACATCTCCCGATCCGACAGCCGCACCCACTGAGCCTCAGGCGACTGACGTGCCGGTGACCTCTGATCCTGCCACTGTTCCCCCGGTCCCCACCCCACCTGTCCCCACCCCACCCGTCCCCAGCACCCCAACACTGACGCAGACGTTTCCCACGACCTCTCTGCTGGCTGAGGAACTGATCCGTCGCCGGAGCTCGTCGCTGTCACAGAAGGAGAGACTGAGTTTCAGCTCGTGCTGGGACGACACCAGTCAGGACGCAATCTTCGAGTATGGCGAGATCATCGACCCCTGGCCCCTGCGTGCATTTCCACTCGCCGAGGAGGAGTACAGTGAGATGAAGAAAGTTCAACCAGTGTTGGAGAAGCTGAGATCATGTGTCCCGGACGAACCCCCAGAAACGCCGTCTCGGAGCGACACAACCCCCTCCAGCTCCCACCCCTGCTCCCCCCTCCCATCCTCCCCCATCCCCAGCTCAGCGTCCAATTCTGTGTCTGGAGATGACCCCAACGACCCTGAGTGGAACGTCATCAACAGCGACCGCACCCAGCGGAAGCTGCCTGTAGTTATCAAGATGTCCACCAACAAGTGATGACACTACTGGCTACAGGAAGTTGAAGTCGCTATCTGGTGCACTGTGGGCATCGGTCCGAGTTAGACTGGTTCTGTGTACCACCGTCCCAATCCCAGTCGGTGACAGTCACACGCCAGAGGAAGAAGTGGAGGAAAGCCTAACGTTGCTGGAATCAAGTCCTCGATACGAAGATGTCCGTTGTGACGCCGACCGGAAGAAGTACCACAGCAGGGTTTATGTAACCATGGTAACTGGTCACCTGCCGACTGACAGACGAGGTCACGGGTGCATGTCTGAGCAGAGGAACGCATGAGAGAATTCCAGCACAGTTACGTCCACGTCTGGAGAACACTCACCTCGTTTGTTTATCTACACATCGCCTGTCGGAAAATGCTGGAAATGTCGCTCTGCATCGTTGCAGATGTTTGAATGTACAAACCTGATCACTTGATGCTTATGTTGCCAGGTTGCACCTGTTGTGCATGTTACACATGTTGTGGTAACCGTAGTGCGGTGATCTGGACAAGATACCAGGGCGGGCCATAGTTTACTGGACGCGGTACCAGGGCGGGCCACAGATTAACGTGTCACAATTCCTGATACACATGTCAGTATAATACTTCTAGCTGTCTGCTAGCATGATAAGCTAAACTTAATCATTGTAGTTTCTTTTGCATATGACTATGAATTATGATAAATATTTGTCACGACAATGACGACAAGCTGTTTACAAAGTAATCAATCAATTGTCCTATGTTCTGCAGTCCACCTGCCTAGCATGTTGCTGTCCGCAGTCAGAATTAGTGGAAAGTAATCGTCGCCATTTCATGCCATGTTTTCATACTGCCTAGCCCTGGTCCAGTTGTCTTGTGTTGTACATATGTTCATTGCCATTGAGGAAAGTGCTCAGTTTCTGTCTTCACAGAAAATAACATTTTCTATTCCGGTTTCCGTACAGTTTTGGGCGTGATGATGCGATTGGTTCTCCCTATCTTCACGGATGCCCTATCTCGTAGATCACCCATTTTCAATTGCAATTTCCTCCGGACGCGTGCGTGTGCTTGGTTGTGACAGACGAGTTTTCATTGCGTGTGTGAGCGAAGTTTTCATTGTTCTGTGAGAGTCGCATTTTCATTGCTGCGTGTGAATCAAGTTTTCATTTCTGCGTACGAGACATGTTTTCATTGCTATGTGTGAATCAAATTTTCATTTCTGCGCACAAGTCAAGTTTTCATTTCTGCGCACAAGACATGTTTTCATTTCTGAGTGTGAGTCAAGTTTTCATTGCTATGTGCAACCGTGTTGGCTGCCGGAATTGACTGAGAATCATTGTTGCAATTTTGTGTTAATTTTCTTGAGGCAAACACTTGTTGTATATGCTGTTTGGTGGATTTTCTTTGCCTGTTGTATCGCCTGACTTGTAATGGGGCCAGCCGTGCATTTACGACGGACAGACTTTCATTGCAGTTCGCATTCCGTCTGTCTGGTCGCGGTTCTCGCCAGTGATTCACTATCTCATATAAGTGCTGAAGCACTCGGTTTCGCTGAGTGCTCATTTCATAGTTCAATAAATAGTGCAATTGTGAATGAAAGGAATCATTAAAATTAACTTTTTTTTTATGAATATGTTTGTTTGTTGTTTAATTTCGATGTCGTCACCTACTATGGATGCCGTCGCAAATGGGTGAAAGATTCCCGCAGCGACGTTAAACTCCATATTCACTCACTACTATGGATGTGATTACAGGGGTAGAAATAAGTGTAAATTTCCAGATAGCCAGGGCATTCTATTCTGGACACTAGAGTGCCCTCCTAAACAACTGAGGGCCCTTAATTTTAATGAAAAATTTAAATTGTAATTAAAAAAAAGCTCAACCATATGAAGATTATGTCAAGATGCTTCTCAATATAATACCAGAACAATATTAGGTATACCTCAATTGAGGAGTCAACATGTGTGAGTATGTATATTTGTACGAAATAAACTTTGATTTATGTTTATATTTAGCAATTTAAAACGAACACCAGAACAGACTATTGAAAATCAAGATGGCCAAACGGGCATGCCAGAAATGAAGTTGGCATGCATGATAGTTCTAAGTACCTTTGGCCCACGGGCAGGCGTTATTTCTACCCCTGTGATTACATAATGATTAGTTGTCACCTATGGGTGAAGGATTCTTGCAGTGACCTAAAACAATAATTTACTCACTCACATAATGATTGTGTAACATGGAAAGAAGGGGTGTCGCCATTCACCTATACTGTAACGCTTGAAAAGCAAACCATTTCCGCCATTGAAATTACTCTCAAGTACTCAATTTACTATTACAATTTACATGTACTACTCGAGTACTCAATTTACTACTCGAGTAGTACATGGACCCGACCCGCACTCGAGTACCCGTTTCAGCCGTAACCCCTAGTTACAAGGATGCTGGATGCTACCATGTTGGATAAATAAACACACCAGAATATTATGGAGAGAAAAAAAATTCCATTCATTTTCTAAACAAGACTCCATTTTTATTCCAAGTTCAAATTTGAGAATGTTATATATCCCTGAATGCAGTGTTGGAAATTAACCTTTTCAGTCCAAAAATAATTGGATGTTTAATTGTCTCAAATGTGTGAATGATTCCTGGAGGCACGTTGTGAAGTTGACACTCCATAATGACTTGAGTATAGTGCAGCCATCTTTGTTTTACTAGTCATCACCAACACTTGCTAGTCTAAGTCTTCGTTACAACAAATATATTTAGAATATATAATAGAACAAATATATTTTCTCAAATACATTATTTTTTCTTACCAATTTATTTGTTTAAATAGGGTTTTTTTAAAATAAAAATTAAAGTAGCAGAGTGAATAACTTTAAGTCAATTGTACTTTCAAACTTGATAGCGATTCCATTTCATTGAAAAGTATAGTTTGGGTTTTAGAAGATTCTAACATAAGTATCCAATCTGCATGTATCCATAGTACTGGATGTACACACATTTAAATACTGTAAGGTAGGTGATATGAATAAATGTAAACAGTACTATAAAATATCTGCACGCTCTAGGGAACTAGTACCACTCTGGTGATCCTCAACAATTTTAATACATGTACATGTATATATATGTTAATTTCTTTGCTGCCTGAATGGGACCAGTGAAATCAATACACATCATGTTGAAATGTTATCATTATCTATTCTGACAAATTCTATTAATAATTGACTAATTAGACTTTACATAGAACATCAGAATAATGATAATGGAAATAATTCCTGTGTATTCATATTGCACATAAAATATTTTAATAAAAGTTTTTTGGAAGTACAGTACAAACATGATTTTATGTATGTTAAGTGCATCTACATTGCAGTTGTGGCTATGAATTAGTCCAAAACAACCATAAATATCTGTGATGTTGTGCCTTAAAAATCAGTGGATTAAAAGCATAATATCACAGTTGATAGACCTGAATAATGGACAAACAAATTTCGATCTGAGACTAATTACGCTTAAAGGCATAATATCACAATTGATAAACCTGTATAATCGGACAAACAAATTTAAAATATGAGACTAATTACGCTTGTTTTATCCACCCAAAAGTTGTTATTTAGTGATGTACTTATCCCCCAGCACTCGATAGTT
>JAVCKZ010074365.1:0-13411 GCA_034780755.1 Lepetodrilus elevatus
ATTCACAGTTGTGAGGTCTTGACGATAGGAGAAGGTACGGTGGAAAACAATAGGATGACGTCATAGGAGGTTTATAATAGGTTTTCATGTGTGTGGGTGAGTGAGTACATACAGTGACGCCTAGATATCATCAACATCCAGCTATCATGATGGTAAACAATATCATATTGCTGTTGTTTTCAATCAAATCCAATAACGTTGCCGTATTGACTTGTTTGCGTCAATAAGTTGTTAATAGTGATGAAGACAAATGTGGCGTGGGGTGGTGTCAGTGTCCCTTTGTTCATCTACCGTAGCACATACTGCACTGAGGGATTCGCTGTCACAGTTATATAATAATAATAGGCCACTTATGATGCGCCAAATCCACTAAGGCATGCTCTAAGCGTCACATTATTATCCCCCGTCAATGGATCATTGTAAACTCAGTGTTCCTTCTCAATTCCCTGGGTTATCCTCCTGTCACAAGCAAACCACAATAACTTATAGTGTAAGATCGCTTTAACTACAAGAAAGACCGAGTGAAACCCAACTCCTATAACAGGGATGGAAACTTACCATTAAAACTTACTCGCCCGAATAATGATACAAATAACAAATTATGTTTACAAAACAAATATTAATTCCTACTAGCCCTTAGGATACCTTTAGCATTGGGAGAAATTACCCCGGCTAGTGTTAATGTCCATCACTGCTATAACAGGCATGGAGAGTCTATCAGAGGAGATGATGTTGAAACACGATGAAAGAGACACCTCTCACGCATGTTGTAACACGTGTTTGGAACACTTCATAACAAATAATGAAAGGATTATCACCTCGGATCAATATTTACCACCCCTGTTGTCATTCCGTCGGCCTACGTGGTTTGACCATCACACACGTTTATCGTGCACATATTTAATCAAGTCTGTCCACTGGGCAAGTGTCATCGATTGCAAGTAAGCAGAGGTATTTGTAAACGGGTTAATTTGGCCTCTCGACACCCCTTCAACCCCCCTTTACAATCCCACCCCCGCATACACGAGCTTGACCAATGTGATCGTATATCGCACCATGCAGTCCGAACGGATCAATATATTGACAGGCGATGAAACTCGCCGCGCCGATGCTTATTGATTGGAATATCTCTCCGCTGGCATTTTAATTGAACGACATTGGCTTGCTGGCACACTGTAGGGTATTTGACATGCAGTGATTGGCCCCATGCCGGGCCCTCTGTGTGATATTCCTGGACCCATTTCATAGGGGATTGGAGACATGATCTTCATTCTTGTCCTACTCTTGTCTCGTACACACTTTAAGATAATCCAGAACTACGAGACCGATATTCCGACTTCAATCTGACCGATTTCTGCGGACTTCTCTCGAGTAGCGGACTTCTGGCGTGTAGCACCGCGGTCGGGTTTAATATCGTGAAAGCACAGCGGGATGAGGGTTATCTGGAGCCGCTGCATGTAATCAATGTAGACTAACAGGGACACGGTGCTTTTCCATATGAAAAGGAACGCGATGTTGTAGATTTATTGCAATGTTTCTGGTATCAAGAGTTTGGGAAAGCCTTGGACCCAATTGGCTCCATATTGGTATGAAACTGAGCACAATGTTGCAGATTTATTGCAATGTTCTGGTATCAAGAGTTCAGGGAGTGTACTGGGCATTATAACCCTTGGACCCAATTGCCTCCACATCGACTGCAAGCTTTAATAGTCCATTAGCCTTGGTGGTCAGGGTGGGTTTATCTGTCAATCTCATCATGTAGTGTGGATCAACACAGGCTTCTTGCTGCTGGAGAACTGATGCCTGGAGAAAATTATATGTACTCCGTACCATCAAGCAGATTATTTGCGGTTTCTTGCAGTTTGTCGTGAAATATCGATGATCTTGCAGTGGTACGCATGCAGAGGGAGAATAAAAATTGTGCATATATCCATGTACTTTTAGTGTTAAAAATATCTTCCCTGAAATTTGACATACAAGTAGCTCCTATTTATCCAGATATACTTTACAATATCAATATCAATATGAACAACAATTAATTTATATTATATGGTTATATGAGGCATTTGATGTACATTCAAAATGTTGTCATCATCTACATCATCGGTTAAACTGATATTGTGCTTGGCAAAGCCTCACACAATATCAGTTTTACCAACTCATGTTAGATCCTCTATTTATTGCCCCAGCATGATATTTCAAGAAGTGACGTATTGGAATGATAAGTCTAACTATGTACTTATCGGTACAGACAAAGGATTGACGTCATTGATTCATTGTCACGTCACAAAGGTTACATCACAAATTTGCCTGTCTCAACATAGAATTTGATTACCTTTGATCAATAACATGTTCATTTTGGGTATACTTATTTCTTAAATTACATCTGTGGCAATAAATAGGATACTACATGATATTCTATTTAATATCAACTTTATGTCCCTCTTGAAATAAAACAAATTTAAATAAATAATTATTTCACTCGGGACAAAGTTGATATACAATAGAATATCCTCTCGTTAATAATAGTACATGTGAGCAATAATAATAATGCCACACTGTCCTCATTCTATTCAAAAAGTCTGTAAATTGGTTATTGATATGCTGTACTGTCATTAACCACTGCCCTGCTGAAGTTGATTATTGCTACTTCATGTATAGCAGCAGTTTGTGTTTTTAACACAGTGGGGGGTTAATGTCTGGCGTTTCACACATTGAGCTGATAACGAGCGACTAACTACTGCCGTCCATTCACTGTCATTAGTGGGGGTCATTAAGCACATTAACACCAACTTCAACTACTAGATTATGTGACGTCACCAATGACACGACTAGATTTAATTAATGACACGACAATATTTCATGAATGACACGACAATATTTAATGAATGACACAAGTAGATTTAATGAATGACGCTCGGAATAAATTAGCCTGGGTTTCTGCCAAGAAAAAGCACTATTGACAAGACCGTTGACATGTAAATAACGTTCACGATTGGAAGAGTCAAATACCCCATCCCCTTCAAGATCTTGTTCTTCTTCCTGGTCGCCGAGTCACTCGATCATCAGGCGACTGTAGATTTGTATGCATTCATCTGATGCCAATTATTGCCTCCTGGGTATCGTTTCTCGAAGCTCTCATATCTACCACGAGATCATAAGGACTCTCGTCATGATCTCTAATACACGGGGATCGGGCATTTACGAGAGCACTATGATCTTGTAGTGGATATGAGGGCTTCGAGAAACGATACCCTGGGTTTTGGAGAAACTGATGCGAGAATGTACCATGATTTGATCTCTGTTGAAGTATTACATAATTCTCACCTCGCCTGTTATAACATAAATGAGAAGAAAATTATGTACATAATAATCAACTGGATATGTTCATTAGGATTGTCAAACTTAAATATGTTTTAAAACCCAAATTAGTAGGCTGTAATATATTTCTTCTTAAATAAGCAAAATATTTTATACATGTACAATTAAATTCATACGGTACATTGTGGAAAAAGAATATACATGATTAAAAACAAAATGTTCACACGTCGGTGAATCAAAGCCCTATGATACTATAGCTTCGTCAAGTTAGTTATTCATTAAGTCATTCATTTAGACATCTATGCTTCTAAATTAGCAACTTCTATATCATAGAATTAAGAAAGAAATATCTTCATGTAAAGGATAATAGTATACTTTTCCTGATTATCTATCTATCAATCCAGTAATAGTGCTTTGCACTATTCTTTCATGTCTATAGTAAATGTAGATAATTGCATTGTCTGACCACGTTGTGATGTCTTTGTATTGTCTGACCACATTATGGTGTGGGGATCGAAATTAACACTTAGCCCCGGCCATTTCTCCCAATGCTAAAGATATTATAAGGGCTAGTAGAAATTCATGATATTTGTTATTTGTATCATTATTCAGGCTACTAAGTTTTAAAGTTAGTTTCTATCACTGTGATGTATGTTTATTCTTTGACCACAATTGTATTTATTGTCTTACCACATTGTGATGTCTTATTGTCTGACCACATTGTGATGTCTATGTATTGTCTGACCACATTGTGATGTGTTTCAGCTGAGGACGTTGATCAGGTGTTGCTGTAAGAGGAAGAAGTTCCTGATCGGCATGGCTAAGATGATCGAGCCTCTCATGCTGCTGGCCATCCGAGACAACGTGGCCTCTATGGAGGTCAGTAACCTGTTTCCATCCTCTCACGAATAGTCTCATTGACAGAGGAAAACATACATTGCAGCCATGTCCGGTGCTTTGCTGGCTGTGTGCACCATATGTACTCTTACCATGATATTGTCCCGGATCCTGCCTTGTAATGCCATCTCATGCATTGTGTGGAGAGAGCTCAGTATAGAGGTTGTAAATTAAGCATGATCAGGATTGGTTAGTGTGTGGATGGGGAGCCAGGTTTCAGACTGCCTCACACACACACGCACACACACACACACAAACACACACACACACACACACACACATACACACACACACACACACACACACTGACACTGACCTGAAAACTGTGGTAACAATGTTAGCCTTATAAATAAACTTTTGGGAGTGGATCTTTTGAGAGCAGATTTGGCACTTTATTATGTTGTTGACGTAGTCCCGTGGTGACGGTGTCGACTCTGTCTGTCCACAGGTGCTGTGTTCTATGCTGGAGCTGGAGGTCATCGCCGGGCAGGACCTGAAGCTGCAGATCATCACCACGCTGCAGAGCACCACGGACGGCAAACGCATGTACGCCTCGTTGTGCGACCGACAGATCGCCCTCCGAGAACTGGTGTGTATTCCTCCACCCTCCACGGCCTGTGTCTCTACAAGACCCCACTTAGATGTAAACATCCTAGGACCAGTTGTTCGAAGTCTGGTTATCTTAACGTGTCGTTAAGCTTGTGCTATAACCTATGCAGGCGGCTACGTTAACGGCACCTGGCGTTACCAGGCTTCGAACAACCGGCCCCTGAAGTCAACTGTAGCTGTCCTATTGAGCAATAGTCATTAAGAAGGTTGAAGCTCATCTTCAAGCAAAGTTATGTCTGGTCCTATGGTGTAGTTAAATCTAAAATGCATAATGCTTATTGATACATAATGGTGAAAGATTCCCACTACTTGCATATTCTGAAGAAGCCTTGGTACAATACTGTATCTGATTAATGCAATATTTTATAATGAAAATACAAACAAGTTGAAAACGTAACTAAATAAATACATCATGAGAAGGGTTGACAAACAAGATTACTGTGAGAGGCGAGGAATGAGTAGGGCCTCATCACAAGACTCGTTAATCCATTTAGATTAGCACTTGTTCTCCTGTTCCAGCAACAGAAAGGTGGTCCAAAGAAGCTGACTCTGCCCTCCAAGTCCACAGATGCGGATCTGTCGAAGATGCTCAGCAGTGGTTCCTTTGGTAATCTGGAGTGCCTCAGCCTTGCCTTCACCCAAGTCACCAGCAACTGTGCCCAGGAACTCATCAAGCTGCCTTCTCTCCGCTACCTGAATCTCTGGTCCACACAGGTAAGTCTGCTGCCTTCTCTTCGCTACCTGAATGTCCGAAGATCTACCCACGCTGCTAATACATGTACCTGCCTCTCTAGAGTGGCAATGCAGTCGTCATTGTCAGTACCAGCCGATGCTCGCAAGTTTACTGCAACATTCAGAGCTACGGATGTTGCAGGTTTTCTCATGCCCTAAATTGACAAGTGGTGATATTAGTGAAAGAATCTTGAAAGTGGCCAATCTTTAATACCCAATTAAAAAAAATATATATTAATCTTTTTTAAATGCCTCTCATAATTAGTCACAGGACAGGTTCATAATTAGGAACAGGACAGGTTAAAATCTATGACCTTTGACCACTGGCTAGCGTTGCCTCGTGGTTATTGTGTATTAGTGGACTATGACTTGCTCCAATGTATGATGTCCTTTCTTTCAGTTTGGTGACGTTGGTCTACAGCTGATCTCGGAGCACCTTCACAAGTTACAGGTGTTAAATCTGTGCGAGACTCCCGTCACAGACAAGGGTCTTGTCGCATTGTCAGGTACGTCTAGCCAGATTCACACTTTAGATTAACCCTTTTCATGCCGTGGGTAACCCGTCATTCAGATTAGTCCAACACAGAAATTGTGGCTTGTTATATTAACCCACTCCATTCACTTAATCAACAATTATTATGATCTGACTAAAACATATTTTAACACATTGTAGAGGTATGCTAAACATTATTGTGTTACAAATTGCTAAATTACATATTGTTGATTTTTGTTATTGTGGTCTATACTGATTATGATAATAATAATAATGAGTATATTTATAATGTGCGAACCCTCCATACCTAGGCATGCTCAAAGCTCTAGTAATTAATAATGAACTTGAATTTGAAATTACTTTTGGAAAAGGAACCTTTTATTTGTAAAAACAGTGTGATCAATCATATTTTTAGAATGTTCAAGCCAGAGACCAGATAGAATTACATTGATTTTCACCAGTGGTGACTGGAACAATTGATCATTGTGACGGAATCCATAGAAATTATTAATTCCATCGCTAAATAAATATTATTTTCTTCCTCTTTGCAGGTTTGAAGAACCTCCGGAAACTCAATTTGAACAGCACTAGCCTTTCAGCACTGACGTTTGAGGGATTAAAAGTGAGGAATGTCGTCAATGTAGATTCCATGATCAGTTATTTAACATTGAGCTTGCAATGAATTACACATGTTGAAAGCATTAATACATCATTGTCCTACATAATGTATAAAAAAATATATAAAAAAATACAATAAAATATTACTATTGAAAACCGATGGGACACACAGAACATGTAGCTTGTTGTGCAATATATTGGTGTAGACAAATCAAATTTACATACTTTCAGGTAAAATACATTTGATCATTAGATATGTCAACAAACCATGATTGTATGCCTTTAAGATTTGTGATTGTATGCCTTTAAGATTTGTGATTGTATGCCTTTAAGATTTCTGAAAGAGAGCATACTTCATGTTCCTTTTCTGCATATTTCAGGAGAAGTTACCGGCACTACAAGAGTGTGACGTTCGATACACGGATGCATGGTGACTATAGGAACCCTCTGGGTCCTAATCTTTTGCTAATAAACTCAGCAACTCGTCTCCCAATCGTCTCCCAATCGTCACCCAATCGTCCCCAGATGTAGGGACCAGACGTGGCCTTGTTCGTGCCTCAAAGAGTTCAGTGTCCTGGTTGAACACTTCCGAATGTCAGCTCTGAATGTCAGCTCCTTACCTACAGTGTCAGGAACAGTCGCTCACTGACAGCAGGGGCAGATAACTGCTGCGACAAGATGCAGCATTATATAAATTTAAACCCCAAACAGAGACACCTGAACTAGATTTACAGGAACCTGTGTTGTGAAAGAAGATTTACTTCTGGGCATTTTTATGCTGGTCAAAAGCTGACAGTTCTCGGGATAACTATTGAAAGATGATTTCTGCATTTTCACCATTCAAGCACACGTGCATTTTGTCAAGTGAGTAATGATTCAAGTTTTAGATCATTACGAACCCAAAGAGACCCCCCCCCACCTCCAATGACCAGCCGCCACTCACAATGTGGAGACATCAAACGTATATTTTTTCATATGTGTTCAGGAGCCTATGTGAAAGGAGTGTACAAACTTCTATAGGAGCTCCTGTATACAGCTTTCATGCAGAGCAGATTTCCCAGACATTTTCAGCGTGGAGCGTTTCGCGATCAAGAGCTGTTGTGTTAGTCATCTTCTTGTCCGTGCTAGTGCTCTGTCAATATCTGTCTGCATGTGTCTTAAAGAAGCAGACATAAAATCTGTGCTCGCCCCTGTGTGTTAAACTCTCACAGTTCTCCATTGGTGTGATATCAGATTCTTGTGAACAAGTTATAAAAATCAAGCTTGGAAAGGATTTTTTTTCCTACGAAAGGTGGATCCACTTTGTTAATTCTTTAATTATTATTCTTCCAGATGTAACCTTTTTTTTTGTTATAATGCTCGTCAATTCAACAAATAAAAAAGGTTACCTATTTTTCGTAATATTATGTGCAATGGACACCAAATAGAACAAAACATTCTTAGTAAATCTTTGCCATACAACTTTTTAGGTCATATTTCAGCGTAAATGTTTGTGTATTTTTTATGGTAATTAATCCTCTTGTTACCGCTTGTAAAGTAAATATATAACAATTCTATCATTACACAATATTGTCAGAATCTATCAATCCATATCCAAATACGGTACCCCAAATTCATAGTCATGATAGAACACATTGTATGATTCCAGTAGCCTTATTTCATATGCCATTTTTCTACACCCAGTCCATGTGGATTATAAGAATCAAAATGAGCCATTTCTAACTGGTAGCTAGTATGTAAACAAGATGTCTAGGATAGCAAAATGAGCAGTTCTGGTGTGGAAAGGCATTCCATCTGTGAAAAACAAATGTGCATTCTCAAAATGTGAAAATACCACAAGAAAATTCAATGCAGTTCGATATTGATCACGAAGGATTGAATTCGGAACTAGTGTGAATAGAATTGGGGCTAACATGACCATTAACCATAACCATGAAGTGGCTGTTAAAGAAGATTGTAGCATTGCACGAGTTAATGATGGATCCGGTGTAAAGGTGTGAGGGTCTGTTGAGGTTTTATAAATTATTACATCCAGTACACTGCATGAAACCCTTACATACCCTCACGGTTTCCATGGTTGCTCAATTCCTGGAAGTTAGTGCTGTGTTTTCATATGAAATGGAATTAATGTGGAGTGTTTGAGAAAGACTGATGTATTTTTTACCTGCAGATTTGTCATTTCGGCAAGATTGAGTATGTGAATTTATCACTATTCATTGTATTTTGTGTGTGTATATTTGTGTTAGACATCATTGAATGATTGTGAAGCTTGTATGACTATATATGAGTAATGTACTGTATACTTGTGCCTATGACATCTGTTGCAGCTTTGCCCTTTTATACTGTGCGATTTGCATGTTCTTTTATGTTTAATTAAACCTCTCCATGCTGGAGGCAACTGGAGATGCCATAAAGAGCAGTGCCTGTGCCTAATCCAGCAGGGAGAGGGTTAAGTGTCCAGCAGGAAGAGGGTTAAGTGTGCAATCCCCCTGGCGATTGTTTTCATCATTACTCGTATTTACATCATCAATGATAACATTCCAAAATGTGTGACAATCTTAGTACGGTATAGTGCAGACCACCACTGGATACTATTTCCCATACGACTAATCCCTACAGATAGTACTGTCGTGTAACAGGCATTTAATTTGTGACTTTGTTATGATTCGCTCTGTGCCATTCATGAATTGAAAGTAGACATTTCAGTTACTACTTCTAAATGTTATTATTAAGAAAAGACAATGTTATACTTATTGCTTCCATTTCAGATACAATTTATGTTGTATCCAACAGATGCTTTTTTTTTGTTTTGTTTCCTATTACCGGTAGTTGTTTTGTTAGGGTTTTAATTGTAATGTTCTCCTTTTTGAATTTTCAAAAGAAAATCTTACTTTGCATGCATTTCATGGTTGTGCTGTATTTAGGACATAAGGTATTCTCTCCCTTGCTTTCTACACAAGATTGAATGACCCTGGGTACAGTAAACCCATAATTATACCGTAATTATCCTAATAATTAAAACCTTCTAATACTGATCACTAATTGATCACTGAAAATCGTTTTTCTTCTGACCCTAAAAATATTAATATGACCATTTCTTTTTCAAATTGTAATTTTCTAATTATGCAAACAATCATTTAAAAAAAAGTAAATTAATGTTTTTAAAGTCCTTACCGTAATTTATTTACAATTTCATTTACAACCATTGTGTACTTTAATTTGGTTGTCCCTAATTACCGTATGCGAACACAGTTTATTTTAAATTTTCATATCTTTCTAATGAATCTAACAGTTGCAAATTTAATTATTTTCTCCTGTTCAAATTATTTGGGTAATTACGGTATGAACCCTCACAGTTCTATTTAGTGTCCTTACTTGTAAACGTATAAATATTGTTCTGCTATAGGTCATACGGACATTTGGGTTGACGGATTAAGGAATTCCTAGTAATGTATTCTGGTAATTTGAATACTTGGTGTTGAAAGAATAATAATAATAATAATAAGCGCATTTATATTGCACCAAACCCATGCTTCAGAAGCATGCTCATAGTGCTACATTATTATTACTCGGTCAATGGATCAATGTACTCTCATTTCACCTTCTCAACTCCCTGGAGAGTATGTATACATAATAAAAAGACTACTGTTAGTGTTACTGGATTTAAGATAGAAACTACACATAGTACATTTATATGTACTACAAACTTTTATGATGATCCATTGATTACAATGAAATCAATGTCTAAATGTATTTCCTGATTATTTTTTTTTATAGATTTCCATAACATGTGTTACTGTCTTTGCCGGTTTCCCCTGCCTTGTTTGGATGTTATCAGCTTATTAGTGCTATTTTCTACCAAGATGCTGTCTGTACAAACTACATACAATTTGAAAATACACCACAAGTGTGAGTGTCCAGTCTGTGTTGCATTGTTATCACCTTGTTAAAGCGTCACTATTCATGTTTTTAAGGAAGACTAATATAAAGTGGTGTTCCATTGACAGTATTGGACACACATTTTGGACAGGTGGCTGCTCCTTTCTAACTGTTCTGTCTGTACTTTCTGTCCGACGTGTGTGCAGTCACTGTGCGGTGTTGATCCTTGGTAACTGCGCATGCGTCAGACAGAAAGTACAGACAGAACAACTAGAAAGGAGCAGCCCCCTGTCCAGAATGTGCGTCCAGGACTGTCAATGGAACATCATGCTAGACATCATGGTTTGTTCCAGGATCTTGGTACCAGCTCCTGAAAGTGGATTTTGTTCCATTCTATGTCCTTCTCACTACTGAATTAATCACAAACATTTTGGGCATCTACAGCCGCCTCTGGCACGAAGAAGGGTAGTCCTTGTCAAAGACGTTTCGTGTAAATATTGTCAAGTTTTTATTATTTTTCTTCTTTCCATTATTTGAAGTTCCAATGACTCTTGTTCTGGACCATTAACAAAGACTGGCAGACAATGATAACGTACCTATTTTGTTTACATGATAAAGCTTATAAAAAAAAAATCGAAAATAATATCGAAAACTTCTTTGACAGGACTAGAAGAATGGTAACCTCACTCCTTACCTTGCTAGAGTCCGAGAAAATATTATAAAGGCATAGTCATGGTTACCTGACATATATCCTCTGTATGAATGTTCTGTCTGCATCATAATAACTTTTAGTCCATGTCAAAGATTAATCGTTCGGATTTTTTACCATTTGTTTTACTGTAAATTCCTAAATTGCCAAATAGTCTGGAATTATTATTTTAAAATTTGCTTTGAAAATTCTTTGACATTGACTAAATTACTATTACACCTTGAAGAACATTGGACATGTTGAATAATAAAATATACCAAACATTTAAAATTAATGTTCATTTTAATTTGCTTTTCACAACACATACAGCTGTCAGTAATATATACAGCGGACTTTGTGGTATGGTATCGTCTCCAATATTTCAGCGTTAAGTCTTCTGTAATCCCACAAAAATTCATCCACAATGATAGGGTAAATGTCAAAAGTGTGCTTGTCGGAATCGGATTTCTGGAGCTTTTCCATCTCTTTACACACAAGCTGCAAACATAGATGGATATTTTGAAATTTAAATTTCAAGAATGTTCAACATACAAATTCTCAAGCATCAAATGATAAATGTATTACCAATACCAAAACAAAATAATAATAGCAGCTATGCAACTTCAATATGTTCATACATTAACTGAAAAAGGATTCTCAATAATTATGACAACCATTTTGTAGGTTGTGATGCTGAAATAGAAACTGTACAACCACTTCACCATATTTAATTTTTAATTTAATTTTTATTTGGGTTTTGAGCTGCTTTCAAAAATATTTCATTTATATCACGGCTTATCACGTAGCACTGAATGTTGCAGTAGACCTGCAAGCACAAGGCTTGTACCGACAGGAGACAAGAATGACAACTCCATATGTAATAACTTGAGCATGAGTAGGGTTAAAGGATAATACTGAAAGTGTGTCATTAATGGAGTTTTTTTCTCAAAATTATTATACACAAAGGGCGTTATATCTTGGGCACAACACACCTCGACAGCCCAGATGCTGCAACCTCTGATTTCTACCTCCACCCTGTCTCCATTTGTCATCAAAGTGTCTGAAAATAGATAACATAGCACTGATGTAAAGGCAAAAAGAATAATATATTGTTTCCCTATAAAGTTAAACAAGACCTCCCAATTATCACAACAATGTTTCAACACAGTTTAACCCTCTCCCTGCTGAATTAGGCACAGGTGCAGCTCTATAAGGCATCTCCGGTTGCCATCAGCATGGATAGGGTTAACGAGCTGACCACGCCTGAATAGAGAAACCAGCAAATAAAATGTACAATGTTCAATACCTTTCCTCAAAATCTCCATGAGATTGTCCGAGTATTTCATTGCTCCAAATGAAACCAAAACTTGAGGTACTCTGAGAAAGATAAAATATATAGAAGATATGATAACACAAAAACATAATAAGATATTGGAAAATATCCAGGTAAATAGCTTGGCTATGCATTTCAAATTACAGTAAATACAGAAATCTATGAATAATGCGATTTTACGAGCGTTTCTTTGTCTAAAGATTTGAAGCGTCCATAAAATATGTAATAATTTGCTTGAAGATATCTTGCAAAATCATTGTTATAATTTACGAGCGTTTCTTGCTCTAAAATATGAAGCATCCATAAAATATTAACGATTGCGACTAATATTAGAAATGTTCTGTTACTGCTTCAGAGAGCAACTGTTATTATATATGTTAATCTCATTTGAGAAAAGTGAGTAAGTGAGCAAGTCACTGTTTTACGTCACAGAAGAAATATTTCATTAATATGCGACAATCCAAGGAAAGCAGGATGAGATTGTACCTGTAGTCTGCAAACATGGTGAGCGTTCCGATGTCGTGGAACTGTCCCGGAACCTTCCCAGCACAACAGCCCCATACATCTGCTATCAGGATTTGAGCCCTTTTATAAAGGGACACTGACCAAAAGACAGAAAATCATTAATATATTTGGGGGTGGGAAGTGGTAGTCAGGAGGTTTAGTTCTGCTTTCAAGATTCTTTCACTCATATCACGGCTTGCCAGTTTAACCCACTACCTGCTGGATTAGGCGCATGCATTACTCTTTAGGGAACATTCAAATACTTGTAAATGTATGTAAATTTGTGAAATATGCTATTATGGTTAGAAAAGATTCTATGTAAATTGTATGTAACCTC
>JAVCKZ010074376.1:0-13411 GCA_034780755.1 Lepetodrilus elevatus
TCTCACACACATACACATACAGATACACATACAGATACACATACACACACACACATACACACACGCACACACACGCACGCACACACACATACACACACACACACACACACACACACATGCATACAGCGACACCAATTTAAGGTCAATGAACAGTTATGGTCTAACTGCAGGTATAAGTCAACGAGGCGCCCTGGTACTTGTGACGTGTAGCTGGACTGGCGTAGCTGTGGCACTCGTTGTAGCAGTCGCGTAGCGGATACGTCGGTGAATGGAACGATAAATCCTACTCAGTCATTCACACATCAACCCCGGAGTAATCAAGGGCAGGTCCATTGTGGACGCCGGGTTCCAGTATCGATCTTACTGTTGACACTGAAGAAGCAATCATTTGGAAAACACGGTGTTTGCATACTGAAATAAAGAAAACCAGTGCAGGGATTAGGGATAGTGTCCTCTTCTTGGGATTATTTAGGACCAATTTTACAGATGAGATCGGGAACCAATTTTACAAATTTGTTACTTACAAATTGGATAAATTGTAAGAACAACATCGCGCATGTTTACTAACAGTAATAGGGTGTTAGTACACTGTAATACATTATAAACTCAATACAGTCTGAAGACAACGGAGGAAGAACGAAACTAGCATATACTCAACCAATACTGTTTAGCAAATCTTTAATATAGTGTCAACATGGAAATCTCATTACTGAAATATATGTATTTATCTAGTCACCACAAGATACTATCATACCAGAAAATGTATAACGACACCAACTCGTTAACTTCCGGTGTGTATACGTAAGTTAACCTTAAAATGGATTAAAACTTTTGTTGTTCAGTATAGATACTATTTTATTTAAAAAACCGTTTGAGTTAATACTTATTTTAAAATCTAGCGCGTCTAACTGGAAACATTTCCATCAAATTTATATTGACCTATTGCAGATTATACCCACCTATCCAGACAGACTCCAATTCTCTTCAATTTAAATCATTGCACTCACTTATCAGGGATTACGCGTATCAGCCTACTATTGCACAAGTCTGTCAGTTTGATGAACTCGTCTGTGTCAGTACACAGACCATCTCGCCTTACTTCTGTTGTTTACGTACATTTCGTTATCCCATGATCTCACAGTAATTTGATGTAAAAAGGCGGGACCTATCGCACATGGTAGACAATTAACAGATGGATTTCCGTCGAGACACAATCAAATACCGATATGTTAGCTATATAGTAGTTCTTCCTGATGCTACCTCTGTGACTCACGGAGATCGTCTCGAATACCAACGAGAGTTGGCGAGAACACGAAGTTGATAACAACTAACCCCCTTGGTTAAAGAACATGATAGTAGGTAGACAGATTTTATATTTCTTGTAAGTGCTGTACGCTGGTTTTAATGGTTCCGTTTCAATTGCTTCAACGCACAATGGACCTCTCTTGGAACTATGTGCAAGGGAGATTTCAATGTTTAATACCGTTGTAGCATGTCTTGTCTACGAGCATTTCCAATCACTCCTGGCTTGATGGGTTGGTAAAACAGGGCATTAACAGTGGTTGGCAATTCGCTTGCTATGCCAGCCGACCTGACATTATGTATTATGTCGATGATGACCCTAAGAAACTGGTTTGGAGACGTATTGGAAGAGGTATGCTTTTCTAACAGGAAGCAAGATGTCTTTGAGAACGCATGTCCTCCGATTGTGTCATAGTAACAATAGAGAGGTTTCGGAAACATACCGTTACGGTTACCATTACATTTATGCTATGTGGGAAACCGTGTAGAAATACCTTCAAATACTTTAATTAGTTAACAGTAATTGCCATAAGTAGCAGACTAGATAGCCGTCAGAAACGGGAAACTACACGCCGGAGGAGACTCTGAAGTCACATACTACGTACAAACTGATGACCTACCCGTAACGCAGGCTTGCCAAACCTCTCTAATATCGCTGTCTAACGAGTGTTAATAAATACCTAGATGTTGTTCCAGTAGTTCTGACATTCTCTTTCAAGATGCCAGTGTTTCATGTACGTAAACACAGGACACATATTGGTATCAAGGGTTTACTATGGTACAGTCTTGGGATTGTACAGGTCTTATAGGTGTATCATGCTTTAGAATGGTAGCGCAATGGACGACACTAATTCCAAGTTTGATAACCAAAACGTGATCATGAGTTCGTGCTGGTGTCCTTATCACCATGACGTCTTGACTCTTGTCATCATGATATGTTACAATGACGTCTTGTCATCATGATATTGTACCATGACGTCTTGTCATCATGATATTGTACATGACGTCTTGTCATCATGATATGGTACCATGACGTCTTGTTATCATGATATTGTACCATGACGTCTTGTCATCATGATATTGTACCATGACGTCTTGTCATCGTATCATGGCGTCTTGTCACGGCACTCGGCGTATCTTGTTTATCTTGGCGCCCAGATAAAATGTATGCGTACAAGCAAGAGACGATCGAGGTGTTTCCGTCAGGAGTGACCAGAGTAGGAACAAGTTCAGTGTTAACTGGTCATTTCTAATGCAATAGCTTCCGTTGGTGTATTTTCTATTATTATGAAGTTGACTTTGTATCTTTTAGTTAATTAATATAATCTGTCCGACTAAAAATAAGCATGTCAAATCGATCCCTCCCCCTTCTATCTCTCTATCGCAAGATATATGGATCTAGTTGGATCAGCTGGATTGAAATTTAACATCCGGTTTGATACTCCAATAATGACCAAAATCGTTACAAAAATAGCACGAATGCCACACATGAAGCTATCATAGCGTGTGGACATTCTACTACTGTTTATTTGCATTACTAGGTGGGCTCACTATAGTAATCCTCCATTGTAGGTATAGCAGCAGGCCCTTGTCAGCACCACTTATAGCATTAGAGCTACTGTATAGCTACTGTGGCACCATTAAGAGAGCCTGGTAATACTATATCTACAGGAACAGGGGCCGGTTGCACGACACTCTTGTAACTACAACTATTCTAAGGTCAACGTTTTCTATTGTGGCGGGAGCCCAGTTACAACTATTGTAGCGCTACAAGAGCGTTGTGCAACGGGGACCTGTACGACTACGTCATTAGTCATAGCTGCATGGGATGACTGCTAATTCTGACAACACCTACCAGACACACGAATCAGGTAACAGTCAGTTTTGTAGACATCTGGTCAAATTCGCTTCGGTTGTTGAAGTTAATCTCACTCAAATTAGAGCAAATCGTTTTCGGTAGTAAAATATGATGAATGCCCGGTTTGAGGTGTCAGCCCAGAGTGGATTACTTCGTACAACCCGAGGAGGCTTAGTGAACGTCAGAATCACGTTACAATGCATGCACTTTGCAATTGTCAGTCGTGTACAGGAACACAAAGACATGACATTCAAGGCGCGAGAGTCACGCATAGTTTTACACGTCAAGTTGACAATGAACAGTTAATGCATCAGGCGGCGTTTCATTATTAATCATGCCTGCCGGTGATGACCACATGGGTGAGGCGCTGCACATGACAGAGGCATTGAAACACGATGCATTGCAGTCGCTATCTGAACTACAGCTCTGTCCACGTTCTGCGATTGTACGTGCACAGATACACGCATTTCCCCCAGGCAAAGGTACAATTCCGAGATCCGCTTACTATATTACTACCCTTGCCATCATATGCCACCATTTCCTGGCACTCAGATTTACCCCCTGTCGGCAGAGTTAGTTGTCTCCCCTTCCAGATATTAAAACCAAGTTTGGGATTGAATGTCAAATAAATAGGCCCTAATCAGATGAAAGCCCTTGTAGCCATTCAAGAGAAATCGTTCTTGTTTTGATATAACATCCGTGTGTGGCACCAGTGACAGTACCAACTTATATGAGGTGGCGAATATTACTCGCGACATATTTGTTGTTGGGTGACAAAGTAGGTGGAGCCTAGGGCAAATCTGATTGGCCTATCAATGCCGACCGCAGCGCTTTGATCTCAGTGTGCCAACACAACGGTAGGTTTGCAGCCAAGGGGCCATACGAAGAAATCTAGTTAGGTCACGTGGGCTAGGCAAGATGACCTACACGCGGGTTGGGCCTATACAATAGTTTACCGTATACATTACTGTTTGATTTCAACATATTTTATTGTCACACATTCAATGGGATCAGACAAAAAAAAGAAACACTTATCTAAGTCCTCTCCTTATTATAATATAATTGATGCAACTATATATTGAAATATATATACACACAGGAAGAGGTAAATCAGGAAATACATTATTATATATGGGTGATCATATACAGTTTAATACTTACAATAACGCCTAGTCCAATTGGCCATATCAGTGCATGGTGTCACAATCCATTTTGGTGATCATCCTTGACTAACAACCTTATTCATTGAGGTCACCAAGACCATATGTTTGATCTTATTTGTTGTACATGATCTTGGCCCGTGATCTTATTTGTCGGCATGATCTTGACCTACTTAACACGTTCTGATTGGCCGTGGCGACTGAGATCCAACGCGAGCGGAAGTACCTCCGCATCAAATATATTGGCTAAGCCGAATCACTTATCGCTATTCGTGGCTAGGTCAATTCTTCCGCCTAAAGCATAGGTCCCCAAACACACCGGTCAATACTCGGTATTATCACTTTTGATCCTTGTTCATTTTAACTAATGTATCAAATCATATTCCGGAATTCCTTGTTGGTATTGGACAAGTTCATATATAGTTCTAGTATGTGGACTTCATCATACCTATGTTTCTGTCATTTCAGATATGTAAACAATAACAACCTAAGCGAAATACTGCCGTTTTACTTATTACTTTCTAGGATCAAGGGATTCGTTTCCTACATTTAAAAATGCATAGGAACAAATTACAGCAAAATTGGTATTCATAAATTGGGCATCAGATAAGATAATGTATTTGAAACTTCTTTACTTCCTTCTTTGGCTTTTGAGCATCGCGTTAATTGGGTATGCATTGCAATTGTTTGTGGGTAGCATTTGTTGATGCCATAATTTAAGGAATAGAGAAACATAGCGGGACAATCTTTCCTGTTGCCTATGTTATCTATAAGACCACTGCGCTCTTGTAGCAATATATATGTATACATAGCTTTTGGGCAATTACAAAAAGGACAATGGTCTCGTAATGTATACATGAGATTCAGGAAAGTGTTCCCATGGCTGTATTGAAGTGGTGGATCCATATTCGCCGTCAAAGATAGCTCATTGAACTTGATTTTCCCGGTCATGATCCCAAGGGCTAAGTTAACACATCTACCTCCTGGGATGGAGTAGCGGACGCTTGAATGGTACTCCTACCTCTACGTTGTATCTACCAATACTCCATGAAGGACTGATCTTAAATCTAAACATTCAGAGGACTAAATGTACACAAGAGCTGTGATCACTGAGACAGTTAGTACCTTGACTGTGCAATTAGAACCATTAACACATTGAACAGTTCAATTCCCACCACAAGTTAACAATGCACTCATTCATTACACGTTCCAGGTCGTTCATTACAGTCATGATCATCTTCCCGTCTCGGAGGTGGTGGTTGTAGGTAACAGACCGACTCAGCAATTACCAGTTGTCAAGATAGGTCTACAGACGTATTATCTTTGAAGCGGCACCCATCGACGTGCAGCACGAGTTACCTCCCTGTCGGACACTCTTGTGGCACCGATGGTCAGCCTGCTACTGATCTCCAATTACCAATCGCTTGAGGAAATTGCCATCTCCTTGACATAAAGAGACCCGGCATTAGAGTACAGAGACTGTTAAATGGTTGGTATAACGTGATTCCTACGGGGATCCATTCATCCAGGACTGCAACCAAGAAACATCGTAATCAGCTGGAATTGAGTTACCTCTAATCACGATGCAGACTGGGGGACGAATTGCGTCTCGTTTGCTCACCATCCGTTCCATTTACTCCAAAATTACAAACGTTCTGTTGGCTTCCAAACAATAACCGTGGATTAGTGAGGTCGAATCAAATGAAGCACGGTCTGTATCAAAAGGGGTTTGTTTTTCTATGTTCACCGGTTATTCCCGTGGTGACCGTTGAATCCAATGCTGCTAACGTGTGGCATACGGGTAATCAGAACGTTAAGGCATAACTAGATTTATCATATGGAATAGGTTATGGTACATGCATCATTATGCTAACATGCTATATTATTAAGGTATTTTGCACTGATTAGTTTACTAACACAGCCATTGCTTATTTACGTTGAAGTTCGTCAGAAAGTTGGGAAATCCATGCGATAATGAAATGTTTTGAAATGTAAAAAAAATGTAATTACTTTAACACGGCACAGTAATGGCGTGAGATAGAAAAGCCATGCTAAACTCACATAAACTAACACAGCAATCACTATTTTTCGTTTGGTAATTATACAGGGAGTCACGAATCACGAATCTATATCCATAAAGTAACTCACGAGACTATAATAGAACGTTGGAATATCTTACTATTCCTTCATCATGCGCGCACAACCACAGCAAAACAATATCTAGGATCTGGAATAATCCCTGCCCAGGAAACATTCAGGGAACCCAATCCTAACGTGTCCTACTAGGATCCTAAAGGAATCAGTAAGAAGATCTTTGATACTTTTTACTGGGAACAGATTAGATTGCGCAGAGATTTATGATTTCCATTGATTTCGTTATGGAAATACTCAAATCCTCGTCCTTCAATTCGTGTGGGAGATCTCACGGCAGACTAAGTTCTTGGTATGTTTTACAGATTCATTTCCTTTAGCAAACCATATTTTAATTGGAAAAGAAAGTATACAGTGTTTGCGTAAAATTAAAGTAGCATATTTCATTCATACGCGATGTATCATTTAATCATGCACGTGCTTTCAGAACAACACGCATGATGACCGCTTGTCAACATACCAAAACTGTTATTGATCAAACATTTACATAAGATATATTATAGTATAATATTGTTTTTATATAATTCACAGCCATTTTCAAATAATGACAATGTTCTAGAGAATACAGATTCATGTACAAGAGCACGTCTTCAAGTATTAATATAGGACAATTGCAATTGGCAGCACTTTCGAAATTAATTTTGATAAAACTTGTTCAAATTATTTTTTGTTTATTATTATTATTGACATTCAATTCGTTTCAATCAGCTCATGTTTTAATGATTACACTACTTCCATTAAAGCAAAAACGCCGGGAGAGCAAGTGCTCATGTTGTTCAACAGGGGAATGGCCAGCATACGCTTAAAAGAGCAACTGATATTCGTGCGATAAAATCACAACTTCAGTGCTGATACATGCAGCAAAAATCGTATTTTCATTTCTTTAGATTCTGACCGTGTCGTGCCTTCTGATTGTGCAATCCATTCTTCACGAGCTCAAGTTGCATTAACTATACCCTGCAGATATTATCCCCAGCAGAACGAGCGGAAATGAGTCCTTCCTATGCGCTCGTGTCATCCAGTTCTTGTCAGGACCGATGCAGCATCAACGGTATCCTTTCACGAAGGGACCGTAAGGTTCTCTTTGCCGACAGCTAATGAACTGAACAAAAATAGAGAGCGAAGTAGAGAGAGAGAGAGAGAGAGAGAGAGAGAGAGAGAGAGAGAGAGAGAGAGAGAGAGAGAGAGATAGAGAGAGAGAGAGAGGAGAGAGAGAGCGAAGTAGAGAGAGAGCGAAGTAGAGAGAGAGAGTGAGGTATAGAGAGAAAGAGAGAGCGAAGTAGAGAGAGAGAGGGATAGAGAGAGGGAGGGAGAGAGTGATAATCAGATAGAGATATATTAGAGAGAGAAAGAGAGAGAGGGACATAGAGAGAGGGAGGGAGAGAGTGATAGTCAGATAGAGATATATTAGAGAGAGAAAGAGAGAGGGACAGAGAGAGGGAGGGTGAGAGTAAGAGAGAGATAGAGAGAGAGAGAGTCAGAGCGAGAGCGAGAGAGAGAGAGAGAGTGAGAGAGAGAGAACAAACAATACAGAGAGCGAGAGAGCTATGGTCTTTTAGCTGGTAAGTTATCTATGTGAAAGGGCATCCAGTTATTGCCTGAAAAAATACAGAAAAGCTGACGCCCGTTCAAAGAAAAAAAGTCATAGGGCCATGAGAGTAGTAACTCTTCCTATCATTTAACACGAGTTACGACTCCTATAGTGCTGCCATTGTTCTGTGGAACGGGGGCCTAGTTAACCGTCTCAGTTTATAAGAAGGCGTTTACAGCTGTGGACGACCAGTGTCTGAACTCGCTATAGTGTCTGTCTGCGGCTTCTTCGCGATTCTCAATACTAGTAATATGAAATGAAATTTGATCCCGAGGCACGCACCACGTTTACACGTACATTTACATAAGATGCAATTTTGTAAAATATATTAGACAGTGTTGTTGCGGTCACGCCTATATATCCGATCGATGAAATCTAGTTATTAAAATGATTATATAAATGCATCTAGATGGCATGCGATCAATTCTGACCTACTGTACACTGAAACATGTTGACGATGACTGGATATAGACTCTTTTCGATTTTTGTTATTAATACATAAGTTCATGTAGGTGAATATTAGATGAATGTGAACAAACCTGGTCCAATCTTACTGAGTGTTGATAACGAATGGTAAATGTCGAGTGATCTACATAGTGTCAAATAATGAAAAATATACGCCAGAATTGGAAAATGTTGTCCAAATTAAAGTGGAGCATTACTGGTATGAGTAGCTATTGGAATTTCCGAAAAGTCAAGTTGCGCACGAGTTACTAGTATTTCCCTTGAATATCTCTTCCTCTTGGAAGTCTAGCACTAGACTCTATAGTTTTGTTTAGTAGGCAACTGACTGTCTTGCTTGTTCGCATACTACCAAGTATTTGAGAGCCTTTCGCTAGAGGAGAATACGGAGTTTTAATGTCTGGTCATGTCTTGTTTTTATCCAACAATAATTAGCCAGCTCTAACACGTAAATTTTCTAAAAATCATGTTTAAAATCAGGCGAATTAACACTGTTGACATCCATATTGCCGGGATTTACTAGGTGACGGCAAGGGAGATAATTCAATCGAAACATTGACATAAACGAACCCCAAAACAACCCACGTCGATTTCATCAAGAACTCGTTTCATTCTTAAATACATTCCTTCCATCACTATTACGAGTTCCTCACACTCCAGAATTGGGTATCGTTTTTCGAAGCTCCCGTATCTACTAAGAGAAAAATACCCCTCTCGTAGATATATCTTGTACACGGAGATCGTGCATTTACGAGATAACTAAGGTATCGGAGTGGATACGCGTACGGAAGCTTCGGGAAACGGTACCTTGTATGGATGTTACAGCTTCTTCCGAATTCTCCTAGATTACCTCCCAAGGAAAAAGGAACAACGTCCATCGATGTCATGCAATACGCTAGTCTATGGAAATATCCCTTCCTCGGTGTGAGGGAACATGTCATGTGAGACGTAAATAAAATGTCTGTCTGTCTGTCTGTCTGTCTGTCATTGTGGAAATCAATATGGAAGGAGCTGTACACCATTGTGGCTAGCCTACCTAAAGCCTACCTATGTGTTCCTGCGTTCCAATCTTCCATAAACCTTGCAGAATGTACATATTTTGTTTACCAAGTCCATTGACAATCTAACAGATTCACGCCTGGAACTAGCATTCGAGAGTTAAATTTAAAGCAATGTAAATAATATAAATACTATAAACACTAGTATGTAAGCATTCCATGGCATTGCTTCAGTCTTTGACCATTGTCAGTTCTTCGGAGGGATTAACAGCGTTATAGATAGGATCCATCCCACCTCTACGCCTGGACCAATTCCCAGCAATATGATTGGCTCACATGGTTAGGGTTAGGGTTAGGGTTTGGACAGTATTTTATTCATATTTTGAGGCAATTAAACCAATCAGATCATCGATAATTGGCTCACGTCGTTAAAAGAGTACGAGGCCGCCTCCTAATTAGTAAAACGAAAATTAACCTCGAATTCGAATATTCGGGTTATAAGGGTATTTTTTCCTCGTTTTACCACGGCTAACTGGCTTTTTCCGGATCCGTAGTGGAAAGAAAAGCCACAAGTTTGCAAAATTGAGATTCACTACCTGTAGATAGAATAACTATTCTAAAACTAGTAAATATCAAGGGTGGCCCATATGTATTAAATTGTAGCTCTATAAAAGCCAAATGACGCCAATTCTGTAACATTGACACACGACAAGACCAATTGGCATCAATGGGCTTTTGTACTTTTCTGGGCATAACCACTATTCCTGAAGCATTTAAAATGTTGTACAATTCTCCATCTCGCTTTACACTACCCAGGCCACCTTTGCATTTAACGGATCATTACATGTCATTATTTTAAATACGAACTTTTAACAAGCAAGTAATTGCATGTTTTATATACAAACAAGCGTTGTGTTATGTTGACGTACATGTAAGCACACAGGTTACTTAAGAGGTGTGTTCGGCTAAAACCTGATATATTTGGATGCCTGTTGTGTGTTAGAACTGTGCGAGGTACCGTCTTAATGCGATCTATGTAAAGAAATATAAAATTATTATTATAACGTGTATATATAATGAGCAGTTCACATATATTTTATAAACATTCGTGCTGTACTTTACTACCACCTGAATGTTTCAACTGGTGATATTATGGCCTACTTCGGGCGGTTATGCTAGTTTATCCCGGAAATGTCATTGCGCATGTCTAGTTGTTACTAGAGAAACTTTCGTGCTTCGTGGGCCGTCCCATAGCACGTTCCTGACACATCAATCTAGCATTGCTTTCGCGACTTCGCGCGAACTCTAGCATTGCTCTAGATCCTCGAGAAACCGCCCGAAGTAGGCCACTATCACAATTCCCTGTCACGTTCCAGTGATGTATGATATGATGTCATCCTCCCGGGTACCCACTCCCTCCAGGATGAACCTGCTATACATTTATTCAATGATGTCCACTGCCTGAAAAATTCAGATATCTATTGGTGTTGTCAGGAATGAATCGTAGAAACTTTCGACAATTTCAATCAAGCCTGAATCAGGCACCTCCATCTTACCACTATCCACTATCCATCTTGCCACTATCCAAACCCGATCGTGATTGCATTCCAACCTCATGCGCCCCAGCATGTAGACAGTTTAGTATTATCACAATTTTAGAATATTCCATCAATCAACTAAAGCATTTTCCCGTAGATGTGCAATGTATATTAGGCAGACATTGGCGCCCAAATGGCCTCACTTGAGAATTTCCACATTCAAGGTTTCCAAATTGAATTGCTATTAAGACCATAACGTATTTCTTATCTGTATAAACATGCCAATCGGCTGGTCATTCCAATTGGTGTTCGTAAAGAAATATAGTTGGGTCCTCGTGGGAGATTTCGACAATCGGTTGTTGTGAAATTATCACGTCAGCGGATAACATAATCCTTTCTGACCCTGTTTTTTATCATGGAAGTGCTATCTTACCCCCGTTTGCCAATGACTCACTCATATCTCTGGCGTTAGTTGTATATAGACAGAGACCAGGAACTCGTTAACTGTGTAATACTAGACTAACTGTATATCGTGAGATTGCAAAAATACAATAGCCACGAGTATTTTTGTCAACCGATTTAATGTCAATGATCAATCTCTGCTTGTAGATGTAATTGGTAGGTACTGTTTTAATTTTACCAATGATACTATAATTATAGCATGTAGGAGATCTAACCGACTGATATGCGATCGCATATTGCAACACTATATATAATTGATGACACTCATCAACATAAACGATGTGCATGCACACCTGCATTGACGTACGCGCACATACACAACGCAGTTTAACCCTCTCCATGCTGAGGAAACCGGAAATGCCATAAAGAGCGGTCGTATAATTCAGCAGGGAGAGGGCTGACTAGTTTTAGGGTGTATGGTTTATCAGGTTCTTATAATATTCAGTGTTAAACGTATAGACATTAATCATACATCGATAAGTTAAGGATCAACCTCGTGTCTTTTTATCAGAGATCGGTCAACATATGCTAATCGTATTTGTGCATGTCCTACAAAGAATATTCACAAAGCGTGACTACCCTGCATAGAGAAGTACACAGCTAAACTGTCATTGACAAATTAACTAATGATTAATGATTAATTAATGACAAGTTTATTTTGCAGGTTCCGCTCCCATTTCTGTCTTTCTTATCTAAACATAGAAATGGGAGCGGAACCTAAACATTGACGAGACACACCTTTCAGAGGTATATATCATCCTGTAAATCGAAACCAGACGAACTGTTTGATCGTTAGGCAAAGATAGCCATTAATGTGTGAATTTGTAAACAGGTACCATTATTATTTCACAACAAATAGTGGATAGCGGACAAAAGAACTAATTTAAAATTTGGAATTTGAATCATGGTGTTGGTTTCGCGGTGTCGTATCAATCACGCGATTGGAGAACACACCTGCATCAACATGATTGGAACCACCCGAGGCACAAGCTAATATTATCGACATCATCTGACAGGATATCATTACTCAAAGCTATGATATCCTCTATTATGAGATCATAGGGCTCTCGTACGTTCAAGCTCCACGGGGAAATCGTAGCGCTACGAGAGTCGTAACTCGTGTACGTCAGCATGGAGTTACGACTCTCGTAGCGCTACGATTGTTCTGTGGAACCGGTGTCTGGGTATCAGTTCTCGAAGCTCTCGCATCTACTCGGGAGCATAAACAAGCTCGGAGCGATTTCTTACACGTGCATATCTGACACTAATGAGAGCGCTATTGTCTCTGTGTAAAATACGAGAGCTTCGAGAAACGATACCCAGGTACAATGATTGGCCATGTGTGTTTATGGTACCGTAAAAACGATACCCAAGTCTCACCATGCAGGCACATGATAGATGATCATCTACTTCCTTATCATACAGAGCATTATATAACGTTGAATAATGCATACTAGTCCTCTACACCGTACTATTAGTGGTTCTTTGCTGTTCCATGGAAGTGATATAGCTGACGACAAGCATTACTATCATGATATATCACGTAACAACGCTAGGCGGTCCTAGATTATTCATCAGAAATATATTCGATACCTCTTCCAAAAAAACATTTGCATTTCATGGTGGGACATTCTTCGAGAAGGCGACTTTAATAACGGTGTCATGTTTTATTCTAATTATATTTAAAAGGTTATTCTTAAATGTATATCATATTAGAGCATTATTCATGACGAATTCTACATAATAGAATAGTCATCCTCGAAATCACGGCCAGTAAGACTATTTGTATACTATTTGAAATATGTTAAGTACATGCAGTCATATGCCTACTTCGGGAGGTTTCCCGAGCATCTAGCGCGCGAAGTCGCGAGAGCAATGCTAGAGTGACG
>JAVCKZ010074387.1:0-27115 GCA_034780755.1 Lepetodrilus elevatus
TAGTAGTAGTAGTAGTAGTAGTAGTAGTAGTAGTAGTAGTAGTAGTAGTAGTAGTAGTAGTAGTAGTAGTATCAATATTATTATTAGTATTAATAATAATAGTATTAGTAGTATTATTGTTATTGGTTGTGATGTTGTTGCTGTAGTTATTGTTATTTTAATCAATAATCAAGTAGTGAATATGAATATGAATATGAAAAGAATATGAATACGAATACGAATACGAATACGAATTATCATAATACTATAAAACCACTCGCATTTAGACTACGATTCCACCTGAAGACGTCCTTCGTGCGCAGATGGAGGCGTACCTATGCTGCCCTGTTGAGCGCCGTCCGGCCTTATAATGGAGTAATCGGGTTTGATGTCTGCTTTTGTCCAATGTGTCAGAATTGTAAATAATAAATTCCGGCCGTGGTAGGTCTTTGAAAAAACAGCATGTATAATACCCAGATGGAACAATTTGAAGAGGTACCTGAATGGAACTCAGAGCTTAATAATCCTAATGATAATACATATGTCACGTTACAGTGGCATCACCGCGGGATGGACAGCTTTTCATGAATATCAACAGTAATTGGAAATACTCTCCGTAGACTTCTATGCAAATAGTGTGTATATGCCTTCATTTAGGCTTGAATTATTTAGATATGTCCCATCGTGTATGTAAATACAAGGCACCATGCGGTAACGAGTCAACTGCACAGGGAACATGTATAAACCATTGGTGATGTTTGAATACATATTAGTTTAAAGCAGACAAAGGTGAATCTATACGTCATCCAAGTTGAGGGCCCATGGTTTGAATGGTAGCTTGTCTTTGAATACAAAGTATGACTGTTTCACTTGATTGGTATGTAAACAAATCATGTCATCTGTGCTTTAATTCACGTTCCACGACAGAGGGATTCACTGTAAGGCATGGACAATACAATAACACATGTATGTATGTATGAAGTAGGATAACACTATAACAGTATTCGGCGACATACAAAGAACGAGTGTTATCCTTTTCCCAGAACAAATACACAATCTGGTATTATAATAATGTTACTAAACTAAACTTGGGCCCAGCATTCGCATAAACGTGCTATCTAATATTTATGGGATTTGTATACAGAGCTATATAATATTGGTATTATTGTAGATATTCAAGCAAAAGAAATCTCAATACACTACATGTACAGTATACTGACAAATGCATAGCCAAATCATAAAACTCTTTATAAACTTACTTTTCATGAATAAATATATTTTAAAATGTGTCCGTGATTAGTATTGTGTTATTCTGAGAATCTGTCAAACGTTTTTAGTTGGCATATAGTCTTACATATGGAACAACCTAACATGATATGGACTGTTCGTTATAAATACATTTCTTACATAAAACCGTTTGGATGATTGTTTGTTGCTATTTTGAATGGAAGTGATGAAAATTGGATGATCATTTAACGGTTACCAACAATATCATTTATATCTTCTTCATCAGAACACCAGCCAACGTTTAGTGATTTGAATAACTGTGTTAATAATGGTATGAAATTATTCTATCTTGGCCCACCGTACCATGTAGTTCTTTCTGGCTAACAAATAGATTCACAACATATTTACAATTGAAAATAAATGAATACATTGAAATACATTGAAATACATTGAAACTACACCGTGGAACTGGAGACAGACCAAAAAAACAAAGGCGTCCAAGGTTTTTCCGAATCTATCATCTACGTGTTATGTTTCTCTCCAGCAAATGCAATGATTCTGCTTTGGTTTCAGAAGCGAGTGCCTGCTAACGATTCCACGTAATAACCGTAATCTCACGGATCTGTTTTCAGAATGATTCTCCTTATTGGCAGGCTGCGCTCGGTCCTCGGATCAGCCCGGATTATCCAGTTGATGAGTCTGGGATATCAGGTATCCCGATGGCTTTGTTTCGGCCAAGTTCGGGATCGCCGGAATCTGCAGCACGCGCGCGTAGTGATAAATGTGCAATTTGCCGGAAGAGTGATGGATAGACAAGCGCATTTGTCATGGAATTGACGCCAGTTCGTGAAGTGCTTTCCTGTTGAAGTCTGGTGATATGTTAAATGGAATTTCAAGTCGAAGGAACTATGGTAGCCAAATGACATTGGCAATGACGGTTTCTTTGACTTACATGTTAACACGAATGTTGTTAGAATTACACTATCCTTGTTATTAGCACTACCTAATATTGTATCATATCACTTTAGGAAAAAATAACTAAATTCATCAGTTGAAATTATTATTTTAGATTTTCTTGCTGTCTAAACATTGATTTGTTTCCTCTAATCGTGTAGGTAAATAATGTATGTACACTGAAAAATATACATTTTAAAACACTAACTATGAATGTATTAGGAGGATAAGACATTATTGACAGAGTAATACATAAAGAGAGATGGGAGAGAGATAGATAGAGAGAGATAGATAGATAGAGAGAGAGAGAGAGAGATAGAGAGAGAGAGATAGAGAGAGAAAAGTTGGTGTACGTCCTTCAAATTATGTACGTAGCTTTCTATTGTTGGATGCCTAATAGTGAACATAATTCTTCATACTATATTTAACAAGACACAATTCGTGAACTTTGATACCGTCTTTATTTCCAGGAAGTTGCCTCCACACTATCCACTGCTCATGCCATTGACGTTCAAATACGGCTTCTAGTACGACATTAACCCTGAATACACAGACACGGATGATTTGTCATAAGTAGAAAACACAGAAAAATCATCATGGCCAGTTAGGTAGAGATATGTTGTTTACATACTCATGTCAACAACAGCGACCTAATACAGGTGACCCTACTTGCCTATCTTAATAGAGATCCCCATACTTCAGTACTCAGATTCATAGTCTATCTTAATAGAGATACTCAGGTTCATAGCCTATTATCCCACGTTAGTGTCGTATCAATGTTTCATGACAAGTATATTGTGCGGGTAAACGAGCGTCTTAAATTAACCCTATTACAGACAGGGAATAACAACATTTGCCAAATGTTTTGTGAATCACGTCGGTTAAACGACTCACAAGATTACAAAAGGCCAACATATTTGATTGCACCTGAAGACCATTCTCAGCTATGGGTCATAATCCATTTGCTGATAAAGCTAATGTAGCAGAAACCGCTAGTCCATATACCAACTTTAAACATACATAATTTAAATGTTAAGCTGCCTCTGTCCGACCAATAGTTCATCACCAAATGGGCAAATGGCTCATTAGATCCCCCGTTGTGTACTATGGGGCTACTTTACATTCATATTATTAAATGTCATGGCAGATTCTGTACATTGTCATTGGATGTAATGATACATGTGTTATATCCAGGCTTTAGCAGTATTGAGTAATGTGAAGATATCCTCGCGTTGGTGCGCTCTGTGTTTAGCCTATTCTCATTAATGACATGTTTGAGGCTATTCTGATACAATGTAGACACGGAGTTGAAGGGCCACTCAGTGCGGTTTCGGCCACACGTAGCCTCGCACCAAGTAACTTCGGTTCCGTGGTTTTCTTTGTAACTCAGTATGATACAAAGTGGCATTAATGGTCTGTTCCAGATACCAAAACCTAAACAGAGGCGTCCATTAGTATTTACAATGTGCAATGTACTACTCCATTCAATTGTAGAACATTATATAGGGTAACTAACAATACGAGTATGTATCCACATTTATTGGTTCCATTTACCATGGTTTCTATATTACAGCTTTCAAACCATACATCTTCAAATGGAAAGTTATCTTTTTCCAAAGATATATATATATATATAGTATACTAAATACTAGACCGTAGTTGATTAAATATGCATTGGCTAATATTCACAGACAATTAATATTAATAAAATCCGAACCGCAAACGTTATTCTTTCAAAGAACATCTAAATTTAAACCACAATTTACGTCAGATCGTATTAAAGCGTTCTCAAAATGCGACAAGAATTTGAAAAGCAGTTTATTCAGAGCAGGCCGTCATATATTATACGAGGTAGGGTTTACCAATCTAATAGCTTTCTCTGTTTCCGCGAGGTTCCCAGACATGTCCAATGAGATGTTCCTGTGTTGAAAGGTGTGTAGAAAGTCTGGAGAAAATCCACCTCCTGTGTTGGCACCAGTGTTAAGCTATGTATAAAGTGATAGGGACTTCTCCTGTCATTCTGTAATACCTAAAGATCCCCGCTAGTCCGCGAGTAGATTGAAGCGGTGCCCGGAAAAGGCCACATTACCCATAACGTCCCTGTCTAATCCTAACAGGGGACGGCCAACGTGCTTTAAAAGAAATATTTGATGATGTTTTTCCACCGTGCTAGTAGAACGGCTCTGCTCGATTGCCTGTTTTCTTTATGTTGTTAAATCACTGTAAATTGAATTGGTCTCTTGATAATACCTGGCACATCCAATTGAATCGTTACAGTTTTCCCCGAACGTGCGTTGACTTCGCGTACGGAATTGCGTGCACCTTTGCGCAGGAGCACGTGACGTCACTGGTGCACAGGCTGGGACCATATCATTGGCCAATAGCATTCCGAAAAAGACGCTTTAAGTTTGCTGTAAAAGCTACTTTAGCAAACTACTTCGGGCCCCAAGACTACCAAACTTTTTATTTGAGTACAGACTCAAGCTCAACTCAAGATTTTGTTCACAAATCCCCATATAGAATCTGAGCTTGTGCATGAAATTGTACTCACAATGTTTCGTTATTATCGTACTCAGATTGTACAATAAGCCACATTATTATATGTATTATGTATTATTATATGTACAGTAATAGATGCATTCCAGGATAGAGGATTACGACATTTTATATATTTTTATAAAGCAAGAAAAAGTCCAGTAATCAATTTACATTTAGCAATATGTGGTAGGCGATACAAGTTGGCTAACGTGTGCTTGGAAATAATATCTCTGAGCTTTCCATGGATGCATGTTTATAGAATCCAAAAGAACTGTATGGTGTGAAGAAAAATACAGAATAAATTTAAAGTTAATAACCCACCAAATAGACCACCAAAGGGAAAATTGAAGAGGTGGTAAATCATTGCGTATTATTCACGTATATAATACTTAAAATAACTGTGACTACGAATGTCGAGATATATTTGTTATTGTCTATGTATAACTATTACCATTTCATGGGGCAAGCTAAGTATGATTATTAAAGTTCCAAAACATGTCCTGTTGAACGCAAACACGTAAGTGACGTAATTACTACATACAGCGTGTTTCATAATACCTGTCACCATTAGATTTGCTGCAGAAATGTTAATATTTAATCAATAACTTAGTGTCATATATCAACTGAAAAGTAATTGAATAAAGTTTTACCTGACCAAAATTACGCGAAATGAAGACCGTGTTCATCACGTCATATTGATATTGATGACGTCATTGCAAAGTAGAAACATTTCCAAGATGACATTGTCAAAGGAAAGTCTATAGAAGATAGTTTATGGCAGGAGGAAACCCGCAACATCCGTAACTCTGAATGTTGCAGTACGTCTGCGCGTACCGGCTGATACTGACGGACACATGATGACAACCTCATTACCACGGTACAGATAAACTGTGATATGATTGCGTCAGAAAGGTAACTTTTGCGAACATTGATGTTGGGCTCCCGGGACGAAATTTGAACCCAGACCCTTTGTCTCCGATGTCAAACGTTCTATAATTACGCTACCATCAGCATAACTACACGAATGCAAAACTTGCAAATACGTTCTTAAAATATTTCATGACATAACATGATCCATAATGGTATAGTGTTTCCTAAGAAAATACAATAAAGTTGATATCAAAACAGAAGTAGATTAAATGTTGAGCCGTGACTCGTGAGATGGGCTGTATTGTGCCTTTGATTGTCATTTTAATGAAGTTATCAATTTCACGAAAGTTAGCGTTTTGTTCCATCCGGGTCCCCGGACAGTGTTAAATGAAGTGACGGTTTACCTCCCTTGACGCTTGCATTAAAATCCGATGTAAGAATTATTGTCTGGCATCCAGACCATGACGTAACGATCTTATAACACCTCTCGCCGAACCACGCGAGACTTGCTTCATCAACAAAATTCCCCATCTTCATTTTGGCTTAATATACATAACATTAATGTGACCGAGAGTAAATTACTGAATTGGTTGCGAATCCTTCACTCTGTTGGTTTCAATCGCTGCGTGGAAGCTAGCACTATAGGCTCTATTCACGTCTAATGTGTGATTGAATTCATCCACGAGACAAATAGCTCCCATGTTAAATGTTCTGGCACGAAAGACGGACGTTAACAAACAGCAAATACAGCAAATAAGGTACTCCAAATGTTGTCTTGAGTAAATCAACGACGACCGTGCCAGATGCGTGCAAAATCTACTCGTGTTAGCTGAGTTAGCTAAACTCATTTCCAAAGCTATTTGTTTAAATGGAGCCGCCGTGGTCGTAGCCAGCCGTGGTATTGGAAAGGGTTTGGAGGCCGTCCTCTAGAGAGTCTTTACAGTGCACGCTTTACCAGACGAGATTGTTCTTGTGCTTCTCTGATTGAAGCCTGTCTCACGACTCTGGGACCCAATTCCTCGTTGTAATCCTACGGCACGACTTGCACCATGCATGGACGCCTCCGACCTGTCACAGGGGGACCATTATTGCCCAGCTATAAACACGATATTCATACAAAAGATTCACCCCTTTCACCCAACTTGTCCATTTTATTGGCTGTCAATTTTTCTTTTTTTCTCATTTTCAGAGCCATGTTGACAAATGAAGTGATGGATTTAATCAATACGGGTTTCTCGACGGGGTTTTGATCCTTTTCTTTACGGAGTGGTATAAAGCGTGGACAAATACTGTCTTCTTCTTGCTACTGCTGGCGACATTCAAGAGCTACAAGATGCTTCACAATAAGCACCAGGCAATAATGTCAAGTTGTATTGGACTGTACATTCACGCACAATCTATACAACATCCACTCTTTGAAGGTGGCTAAAAGGCCTCTGATATGAACCGCAGAGCGACTTCCTTGCACTAGACCACAATAAGGTGGGTGGCAAAACGGCTCCTTGACACATCATCCCAGCTTCAGATGCTTTGCCGCCGACACTCCTAGATGTGTGTATATCCTGTTACAAGCTGAACGTGTAACTTGGAATCTGAATTAGATAGTCCAACTGTGCAGTCTAGTAGACATTTGACGTTCTCTGCCGGTTCATACGGCTCCATGTACGGTCCATATTTCGTCTCCAGTAGTTTGATTACATCCAGTGAAATGACAGTCACAATCATTAACTATTTTAGTAGCAATTCTGGTATTGAGCAATACTGACATGTATTAAACATACAATATACTAGGCTACAAGAGCGTGTTGTTGGCATTGATAAACATTCCCGAAAGCTATATTAACTCTATCCATGCTGGAGGCAAGCAGAAATGCCCTAAAGAACTGTGTCTGTGCCAACTCCAGCAGGGAGAGGGTTAAACATAACCGTGGCTCTTTATCTATAGTCTGATCCAGCGAATAAATACTTACTATTATGCAACACGAATACACCTTTCGAAGTCTTAGATCACGTGGTGTATGTGCCATGATAGTACCATGATAATTCAATTGAATTACCAACACTTCATGCATATGTATTCCCAAACCAAGCACTTTAAGATGTCCCGAAGGAAATATATCTGATCGGATTATCGATGGAAATGTAAGAAAATATATCATTTAAGTATACAACGATCAGATAAAATCCCGAAATGCACACACCTACACTTTATCAGGTATGCACATATTGTCCCATAAGTACTTTAAATTAGTAGATATACAGAATATTTGATTTATTCATGATGTTTACATCCCCTAAGCCTACAATCCTTTGGTCATCATAGCCATGTCTCTACAGGTGTGAACATAATGTATAATATATACGCTGCTTGCATCCAGGTTTGTGGGTGCTAGCTATGATTATTGATCTCATGGGCTCGCCCCGTACATCGTCCATGCAAAGCAGGTGTGCCAAGAACCCTTCATATCAATAATTCATTAAGAGGAAATCAAACAGAAACTTTAATGCAAAAACATGGTGCCCAAATGTGCCATAAAAACAAGGCAAGGAGCATGGGCGACTCCCAAACCAAACCTCTTTGTGGAATCGCTCCCCTGTGCGGAGGTGTGGAGAGCTGGCTGGTCTCGCCAAGCCACGCGATATCTGCTTTCGGAAGATCTCGCCGTTTTAAAACCCGAGAGGTGCAGATTGTTGATAGGGCGATCTGGCACTGCACCACACTGCGCAGAAAGACATTTGTGTGATTAGTTAACACGCAGTCAGCAGCATCATCGTTAACATTACTAAGTATGTTTTATTGCACACATGTTGAGAGATCATCTTTATGGTTATTGCATACTTTGGAAAAAAGAACTCTCCAAGGTTTGATGGAACAATACTACGCGTAATAATTAAATATTAACAATGGGGGTCTTAATGACAATATACACAACCTTTGTTGTTGGCATGCGTATTACACTTTTACACGGTTCGAAGTTGTCTCCCTTGAGACCAATTCCAATGTAGACATTATAAAATGTCGATTGTTTCTTTTCCACCAATGAAAATGTCGATTCGGTTGTCATTAACGATCAACATCGTTAATATTGCACTACGAAAAATTTGCAATTGTTTAATTTCTCTATACAATCGTCCATTCTTTCGCTTGGGTGGATATTAATCTGCAAATGGCATGTTTAAAACAGGGGCCAATTAATGTCTTTGCCTACTCGCCATCGCGGTTCTGTCGACACAGATGAATCGTGCGGTAGCACATCTCCTTGCTTCATACCACCTAGCAGTACAGCCTTCATTTATTCATATTATTAGTTATTTGGTTAGCAGTCTGGGTATTAGCGAGGTGCTACGTGGGTCACGGAACAAGCTTGTTTGATGGTATTTCGGTTTCTGGTAATTCCACCCCAGTTGGTTCTTCGAAGACGTCTTCGTGAGTTCCTTGATTAAACTTCTTGACCGTCTAATGCTGCCTCTTCACACCTCAGATACGAAACCAGTGCATTCTATATATAGGTCTACTGCAACATTCAGCGCCACGGATGTTGCGAGTTTCCTCCTGGCCAAAACTGACAAGCCGTGATCTTGAAAGTGGCTCTTGATAGTGGCTCTAGCCTACAATTAATCGATGAAATATATCTTAGTTATACATACATATCCATTATAGACATTCGCCAACGTAACAATTCTAAGCAAAATATCATCATCTGATACTCCTCTGAGAAATTTGACCATTTCATACCGTGGACGTATGGGAGATCTAACAAAAAACCATCAATTCGTAGTAATTATCTACATCAGCAAATCACATCCCGCTTGGGATGCCAAAAGTAGGCTTTAAAACCACATTTGTATAAAAATGGGGAAAAGTAAAACATCAGTTTATGATGTCGTCTCTGTACCCAGACCAACAGGAGACCAATTTACGATCGAAGTTCCACACGTGTTAGACGTTAATGTTTCAGGCAAGCCGCTGAATCAGCCAAGCGTTGAAAACACTAAGATAATTCCATAAACACCATTGAAAATATGGAAACATAAACAGAGTTTATAATCCCTGTTTATCCTCCCCCGGGGCGGGGATGTTGTGTTGCGACCCTGCGATCATTTAGATATACCTTATCACTGTACGGCTTCGCTCCCTGATCAAAGCGCAACTAGATATATACGACCTGCGCTTAAACCTTTAAACTCTCTGTAAAACGATAGCTTCGGCCTATGATGGGCGTTTTGGATGACATTGGTCATATCTGTTCATGGCCGATAATATATGTTAACAAGGGTTGAAAACAAATTGCATGGTAAAAAGACATGTTGACGATGCTAATCCAAGCAACAGATATGTTCGTGTCGCTTAACGTGATATTTGTAAAGATGAATGTAACACGGAGTTTAGTACCTTTATATAAATTTAGCCACACACGGGTAGGAAAGACCACACAAAATGCTCTGGTGAAAGAAATTTGAAAAAAAATCTACGTTACGTTTAAATTACTCCCCGTTGCGTCAATGTTTTGTTAATTCATTATGGATGCCAGACGGCCATTAGGTTATTAAGACGGGTCAGAACCGCCACCTGGTGGCAGAATGGAAAGTTTCTGCTACGTGCACAACTAAGGGTATAATCTCTACTCTATTTACCCTATGCATCGTCAAGCAACATGATATATGATGAAGTACAGACTTAACGTAGATGCATTTCCAATAGAAATGACTAACGTGCCTATGCGTTTTTTCTGTCAAAAGATTTCAATGCATATTTGAGTGAAATTTTATCGCTATGTATCGGAGGGTTACCTACATTAACTTGAAATGTGGAATTCAATTAGTAGTGTTGTGACAGGTTAACTAGCTGGAACCAAAATATGCCTTGAAAGAAACAAAATTGTAGTTCAATGTTTTAGAAAAACATTTTTAGGGGCGTAGAATGACATGGGGCAAATACGGCAGACAATAACTTGTAAACAGCGTGCGCTTTTCAAAATTTCACTTAGACCCCCACCTATGTTAATGGTAGCGAGAAATTAAATTATACGTCTTAAATATACATACTCGCGCCGTTGTGTGGTTTCAGACATGTTATTCACGATATTGTCAATTTAAAACATTCTTTAGTGGCATTATTATTTGTCGATTACATACTACGTGCGCTCGGCGTAATATATATAGTAATTAGGAATTTTAGGCATAATGAAATGTATCCCTCCTGGGCTACCGTAGACGTTATACAAAGCGCCTCATGCATGTTTCGGGGAAAGCCAATGCCTGTAATATTATACCTTGTGCGTTTGGCTTACTATATTAACACTGTTTTCGCCGTCGTGTAATAACCTACTAATTGTGAAAAGAAGGCAGAAGATAAATTTTGTTTTGATGACATGATATCATGTTTATGCGTGAGAGCCTCTAGGCGGGGTTTGAACATTAGTTTTTCGCCTAATGACATGTTTTTGTCATAACCTGAGATAGATATTAAAGATAGTGACGGCTTTATGGTAGATGATAAACGTACAGTATTGTTTGTTTCTATGTGAGAGCCTTTATCATTAATATCAAGATGGGAATATTTAGATTACCAGAGACAGCTTTCGACATTAACGGCAGGTGCACAATAATTACACGTTTATTAATTGCTTGTACACGTAATGTCATTGACCTTTTTTTCATACACGCATTAAAGACTGAATGTGTGACAAGAATATGACAAAATGTCAACAATCACAGGATACATCACCTAAAAAAGTATTGTTCGAGTTTTGAAAGAAATAGTGTATGGGATGCTTCAACCTGTCATGTCTAGAAAGTAGATGATTGCATTCACTGAGGAAATGGAATTTGTCGCATTACAAATGGACTTATTACATCATTTGTTATTTTGGTCTAGGTACGTATATCTAAATATTCAACTCAACATATTTCTAAACACCAAACATTCAATCGCCGTGACCGCAGAAAACAAATTAGAAAAATAAAAAGGGAAATAACTGTGAAACCCATGAATCACATGGTACTTGGGTTGGGGCTTATGATGCTCTGTGAGTAAGTTTCTACCCGCCCATGTTCTGTCTGTCTGTCTTCTAGTCCTGTGGACGCACCCGTGTCTCGCGTAGCACCTATGAAGTCGGTGAATCACGTGGTACATGTGCAGAGGTCGGGTCTTAATGGCACCTGTGGTACCCTACAGGGAAAAGCCCTAGTCGTTTGGACGCGCCTGTTTCTCGTAGTGTATCCATACAATCGTTTACTAGTACTTTTATATCACTATAGTATTGGAAGACAACACATATATTTAAAACCTCCATCCAAGACACATTACCATGCCAATGGAAGTATTCAAACTTAATGTAACTTCACAATAAGCTGACAATATGGGAGCATGTTTTCCTGTTTTAGATATAAAATATGTATGTAACATTAGCTGACTTGTACAATTAGAAACCTAGATGAGATAAATAATGTATGATAAGTTAGCATAAATGTGCTCCTGTTGGTTGAAAAGAAGCCGCCATTTCAATGGAAGGTGATCATCTCTTGCACTTGTGTTGTAGATTATCAATCGATAATGGTCAACTGTTGTTTTATTAATGGCATCCGCTCCTTGTTTACACAGACATGCGAAATTCAACTTCACTTCTTGCCCGTTAACTGCAGGAACAAACGCACATGCTCATCCCAGACTTTGGGGACGGATACCTAATGCGCATGACCGGAAAACTGCGTACCCTTCTCGCTAAATTGTTTAAAGCGCCATTAAAATGTACATCAAGTTCAAAAGCTTTTGATATAATTATATAATCGAACCACAGGTAAGCAGATGTATTTGCATACGTAGTTGTACCGAATACACTATTCCTACCTGGTAGGATGAGTTTGAATTGAGATTGTTAACTTTCTAGGGCCTTTTTGTTAACTCTAGGACCTTTTTGTTAACTCTATGGCCTTTTGGGGTTATATACTCTCCGGGGAGTTGAGAAGGTGAAAGGAGTGCACATTGATCCATTGATCCATCTTGAATACTTGTTTTGTATTAATATTTATATATATATATATATGTCTCGTATACCACTGATAGTGGTAAAAGAGTAATACATTGAATTGAATTGAATTGAATTGATAATAAAAGTAAGATTTGGGGGAGATTTAGCAATTACACATGGTGCACTACATAAACATGTCTCTGTTGAGATCAATGAAGCGGTTGTTGGTAGGTTTAAGCAATAAGCAATGTCTGCAGGAGTTAGTACCCCCAACAAACCGGTGTAGCCTTATCTACCTCTAAAATTGTACTAATAGTACCCCCAACATATAGTCTTACCTACCCAAGCATAGTGCCCATCCTACCTCTAACATTGTACTAATCCTACCCCAAACATAGTGCCAGCGGTCCGACCCACAGAGCTAGAAGGAATGTACATGTGTACTCAGGGACTCGCTACAAGTGGAAGTCCATCGCATGTAACACTTAGCAGTACAATACTTGAACATTTGGTTAAGCCTCTTTCACACCATCAGGATGTTTACTGCCGTCCTTGATGCGACCATTCCCGATAACAAATTGTCAAAAGTCGGATCAGGATCCTGTGAATCGGGGCAGGAAGCATTAAGAATTGTTAACAAAATGTATTTAATCACGACAACAATCAGATAGTGTCCAGAAAGCGTCTCGATTCAGCCGTTTTTAGCCGTATTCGTCCCGATTTGCCAGTTCTCAATCAGATTCTGCTCCGATTAGTATATTTCGCATGGTACAAATATACCAACTCTGACACAGATCCGACAGTCATCCGACAGTGAACCGACGCATTCGGCATTGGGCAAGATCTGGACGCAATCTTGATAAACGCCAATGACAAATTTGTTCAGATCATTGCCCGTTCATCACGAAAGCGTCCCGATCGTGTCGTAGCGCTAACGGATCTCAAACGGGATAAAAGTGGTTCGCGCAAGCAAACGTACACTTCTAGCGGTTCGCTAAATCTTTGCTTACAATCTGTAGCTACAGCTGTCCTCAGCAATGGGGCACTGGCACCAGTAAAATATTCTGATTTGTTTATTACATTTTCTTTATCAGTAGTTTATTGTTTAAACATATGCTTACTATTCACGTTGACCATATTCAACTGCGCTGTGTCAATGACAGATGCCTACACCAAAGTTATACAAATAAATCGTAGCTCTGTGAGGTCGACATAGTAACAGAACACAACCTAGCGCTATGGATCCACAGCTACTCTTTGTACTGACATTTCAAGATATGCTGACCTTACGGTGTAAAATAATGGTCAATGTCTATAGCTAGGGTATGACTTTAAGCATAACAGTGCACAGTTGTACCTTTAGAAGTCTTATCACAATGACCCACAACTAGCTGTATATATAGTCTGTTCTCTCACTGACTCTATATTTCCAACATGGCGAGCTGTACGTACATGCATGTTCTGTGGATCGTCCTCAAACTTGCGTCTGCTTTCATCATGCCGATGACAAATCCTGGCGGTGACCCTGCCATTGCAAGCATAGTTAATCACGTGACCCTCCTGGAACAGACGATGCACATGCAAAACAGCCAGATAGCGACTCTGACCACAAAGCTGGAGGCAGCCGAGCAGGAAGTGAAAACGACCGGAAGTGACATGAGAACAGTGCAGGCAGAGTTGAAGACAACAAAGGCCAAAGTAAACACGTTAGAAAGTCAACTCAGTTCCACGAATACAAAACTACAAAAGTCTATATTCCACAATGACTTTCTTACATCTGGAATAACTTCGAAAGTCGCCACGCTGGAGGAAAACATGTATTACATTCACTCTAATTTATCGCAAAGGATTGGTAAGTCACAACGTTTTATATGAACCTGTAAAGGTGGAAAACATCCCTGGAATACTCAGCGTATACATTCCTCGTTGATATAAATTGTCCGGTTTTTAATATGGAAATATATTCTATGAGTTAGACCTAGATTTGCAGTCTTTTTTAAATGTGGATAATGAAGTACGTGTAAATGTTATCCATGTAGACATAACATATAAATACAGAATGTCAGTGTAGATAATTACCCATTCTGTTGTATTTTGTGTTTCAAAAGATATTAACGAACTCTCTTATGCATACAACAACAGATGGTTGACATATCGGATGATCAAACGAACGTATTCCTGAAACTACTTACGTTTGGTTTGTCTATGCATCGGTTGTATTGTATTCGGCCAACAAAACATTCCCGATGTCTAGCTAGTTATCAATGTGTTCATAGTATTATGTATGTCGACTGGTTCAAATGTCCTTTGAATTGTATTTTCATCCAATAGGGTACAAACCGACAACCGATAAATCTGTTGTTGAATTTAGTTTATTTCAAGTCAAAGGCCACAGGCCCACATGACATACAATATGAGTAATGACGTACACAATATACAAGAATTATAATACAACATGTAGAATACATTATAGAGGACGGTAAATATGTCTGTTAAACGTGAGTAGACTTACGAAGCTTGAATGCATGAAACACATATTTTGATAAATTGACAATAGTTGCCGAATATGCAGACATATCTGTGAGACATGTTGATAATGAATTATGAATACCGAGATATTAATTTATGTTCTCATGTGGACGGACGTTTTCAGATTATTTTGTTTAAAACAATATTTATATCAAAGACTTCCGGGAACAGCCAACTTTTAGCTTAATGGCTATCTGAACATGTCTCCCGATAACACGTTTTCAGACAAGATTGGCACAGATGTCGCGTTTCAAGTTTCTCAGATGACAACGAAGTCTGGTTGGACAAGGCTGACCTTTGACACCGTGGACTACAACCTTGGTGGAGGATATAACATGACTTCCGGTTATTTTACTGCGCCTGTGTCCGGTTCTTACGTCATCTGGATGAATATTTTGATAGGTCACTCAAATGGAGATGTATTCATTTTTAAAAATTCGAACATAATTGCTAAAGGTGATGGATTTGCATCTGGTATTGACTATAGTACAGGTTCGGCAACAACCGTTACCCATTTGGACATCGGAGATACCATCCACTTCACTGTTAATTCAGCAAAATGTACTGTTTATGGGAGTAAATATTCCCAATTTGGAAGTGCATTGATTCATGCAAGTTCTGGTACAATTTCATGAAATATAATAATCATAAAGTACCATTGTGTTGTCTTCCCTAACAGCCCAAACATTCGTCCCAGGGCTGACCCCCGATGCACACCGGGATGTATCTGTATGGGTTTTTGCTATCGTTATTGTTAATGTGACCCAGATGTGGCCAATATATTGTGCTTTTACCCTTTTTATTTTTATTCTTGGTCATCTGTGATACAATATAGAGCTAATTTCCCAAGAATCCACGATTTCGAGCATGAAATCCTTTTACCTGTCGATGATAAACAATATATTGTTTTGAAAATGTACATGGAGCCTATGTTTCTCCTATATTTTATGTTCATAAGCCTCCTTTGGATTCCCCTCGATGTTAGTCATGTGGTTAAAATAATACGCTGTAATTAGTTCATGATCATACGCTCATTTGGAAGGAAATCAAACACTGTACGTCACGTAGGATCGCGTTATCGTTGCAGCATCACCCGATACTACATTTTGTGCATATAATCATTGTTTGTCAACGGTCTAGTTATAGTTATAACCCTAACCCTAACCCTAACCCCGCGACTTAACCAACTTATTAATATAGCCTCTTCCGGAAACTATCTGCTCTTTACCAAATGCAGATCTGCATCCGACAAGACGTCTGTAATGGTGGTATGCAGCTTATCATAGGGAGAAACTAAATTTAATCCCGTAAGTATAGTTCCACGAGGCTTACCAGTGCTTTTATTGTTGTTATTATTATTATTATTATTATTATTATTTGGATTATTATGATTAGTATTATTATTAATATATTATGATTATGTTTGTCCTTGAAAATGTATCTCTTTGCACCGATCTGTATGTTGATCTTATCTGTAAAGGATTGGCAACTCTCTGATGTCTGTCTCCAAACAAGGTATAGGACACTTAAACAATTAAGTTATCATAGTAAACTACACTTGTGTTTTACTCTTTCTGACTTGACTACACATTTCCAACATGGCGAGTTGTACGTACATGTATGCATGTTCTGTGGGTCGTTCTCAAACTCGTGTCTGGTTTCATCATGCCGATGACAAAACCTGGCGGCGAACCGGACATTGCAAGTATGCTTAATCACGTGACCCTTATGGAGCAAATGATGAATATACAATTTAATACTTTAAACAATCATATAAGTAGTATTACTACAAAACTGGAGAAAGCCGAGCAGGAAGTGAAAACGACCAAGACTGACATGCAAGTCGTGCAGACCGAGTTGAAGACAACAAAGGATAAAGTAAACACATTAGAAAATCAGCTACAGACTACTCGGCTAGAACTTGGTTCTACGAAAACTAAACTAAAGAAGTCAATATTCCACATTTACTTCCTTACATCAGGAACGACGTCGGAAATCGCCACGCTCAAGAAAGACATGGCTTACATTCACTCTAATTTATCACAAAGGATTGGTAAGTGTTATTCACAATATAATAAATAGTTACGTATATTTCAGTATTTGTTCTCTCAATTAAAAATATTGAAAACCAGTGGCATACGCGGAAACATGTAACACATTTCTATATTAGAATCAACTGTAATAAAACAATATTGAGAATATGTAATGCCTCCGTTAGTGATCGTTGACCTATGCAGAAATGATCTTGCCATATAAGACATACTAAGATCTCACTTCATCACATGGACGTTCTTTTTGATTTAATTTTCTACCAGATCATGCTGCCACAGATGTGGGGTTTCAAGTTTCTCAGGCAGGTGCCACGAAATCTGGATGGACCATCCTGACCTTTGACACTGTGGACTACAACCTTGGTGGAGGATATAACTTGACTTCCGGTTACTTTACTGCTCCTGTGTCCGGTACTTACGTACTCTGGATGAATATGTTAATAGTTTATGCTAATGGAAATGTGTATATGGTTAAGAATTCAAAGGTAATTGCCAAAGGGGATGGATATGCATTGAACTCTGGTATTACATACCAAACAGGTTCAGCAACAGTCGTTACCCATTTGCACATTGGAGACACCATCCACGTCAACATTGATCAAATTGGAACTGTTATTCAAGGCGATAGATATTCCCAGTTTGGAGGAACACTGATTCATGCAGGTTCTGGTAATGTTTGATGAAATAAAATAATCAGAAACTAAAGGTACCACCAAGTTTTGTCTTCCCAAGCAGATACGTACATAAGTTTCCAAATACAGACGCGGTGCAGTTGCACGTGGCCACGACGAAGTGACGTTTCTCGAGGTGGCAGGCGGATTGAGTTGTCCAGAAATTGAGCGCATAAGTGGGTCAAATTCTATTTTTAGACACATCCAGTTTAACAATGCTGGTGATAACCGTGCACGTGACATGTATGTGGCTTTGTTTTGTTTATGTACCTTACGTTGTATCCCAATCTATCACGCGTGGACCATGCTGAACAACATGATTGTATCTTAATCAAACGGACATTTAAGCATACGAACGTTATTAACGGCATGTTATGGTTTTCTCTGGAATGTTAGTCAACCCAGTGTCTAGTATAGTAGGCCCCTACGCCTGTGTGGCTATCACCGGAACTTGTAACTCTGGACAATTCTAAAAATAGACCTAACCTACTTATGCTCTCAGTATACGCGTACTTCGCCAGCTTGCAGCTCTCACTCGATTTACTCGAATTTTAGTCAATAACATGGCCGATATTCACATTAGTCTAATCTGCGATACCCTATAGCTATATTGTAGGGGTGTAACGATGCATCGAACTATCGAGATCGCGATAGTGAGTGGTCCGATAGCAATACATCGATAGTAATTTGAAATATCGATTACTTCCATCGATAGTACCATCAACTATCGATAGTTTCGATAGTGTACTATTTTTAAAAACTATGACCAAATTAGTTGAAAACCCTCGAACATTTCAACACTTTTGGCAATTAACATGTTTGTTTATGTATATAAGATTTTGATTTTGGGATTAAACCAAATGATAATAGCACACTATTGTCTTGCATTGTATTCATTAAATACCAGTTGTATGTACATTAGCCACTATATTACAAATAATTAGCCATCTTTAAAAAGACTTATTTAAAAAATCAAACTTTCACAATAGTAACACAACTACCGTATTGCAATACTATCGCAATAGTGTTTTCAACTATCGTAATACTATTGCAATAGTAGAATTGGCTTCAATAGTCACCCCTAATATCTATATCTATCTATATATAGTTTTGGATCTTATTTTAATGACATTGAACCCTACTGAAACTTAATACATGAATACCATATTACTAGAAAATACTATCAAAATCTTTGACAACAAATAATTCTAGTTTTCTAAATGTTCACTTGCTAGATGTGTCATAATTTCTCTCTAAAATATCTACTAGACCCCTTACTGTATTACGAGTAACTCCGAGTACTATGCCTTTACAAAATGTGTTTGATTCAAATCTAACATACCGTAGTTCAGTAAATAAACTAAAATTCAAAATACCCATGCGTAAATCCAACATGTTGAAATGAACATTACAAATGTATATACAGTAGACCTCGCATGTAACATACTAATTGGGACCAGCTATTTTTGTCCATTATATACCGTAATTAACGTTAGACGGGACTGGGACTTCAGATTCAGTACGTTATAGGCAAGTGTCTGGTTTATGCAGGCCGTTATCTACGAGGTCTACTGTTTAAAGACTTCACTTCTAATCATTGGAACAAATCTGCAACTACCGTGAACTTCTATTTAAATAAAGAAATCCCCCACAAAAAATATTTAAATTTGATAAGTTAATGTTTGAAACATGAAATACTGTACACAAGTTGCAACTATTTCAAGCTGCTCTACTGAACAAACACTTATAATATTTTATATACATACAATACAAAGTAGTTACAGTATTGATATGATACTACTGTATACAAACATAGTACTTTTGCAAAACATAATTTTGCTGCTGATTATCAATAACAACAGTCAGGGCCATAGCGTACGATATACGTACTGAAATGAAATGAACAATTTTCAATGTTTTTCGTTGCAGCATGACAATAAATGAAGCACTAAAAAAAAGGTGAAACTTAAGACCTTCAATCCCAAAGCAAATAATAAAAATTACTACTAAAAATGTTAACATCTAATGACTCAGTGTATATTATATATACATGTAATATAATATAATTTTATTACACATGATTCTAATATTATATTTTTTTTAGATTAATTCCATATTAATTTGACATTCTAGACTTTCTACATATTTATATATAATTCGGTGTTCCAAATCATAAGAATACCAAACTAACAAATTATACACCCCCCCCCCCCCCCAACATCACAGATAACACGGATAAGAGCACTATCGTGAAATGTTTGCAACATCCAATGCGCATCCTGAGCACAATAGCACTACCCCTCAATGTAGACCTTTGTATGCAACACCATTCTAAATATTAAATGACCAGGGGCCTATTGCTCAGAAATATTGTCACTACAACTATTGTAAGGTGAGCACTTTCTACAGTGGCGGGAGCCTAGTTACAGAAGAAGAAGAATGAATGTTTATTTAGTTGTCATGTGATGAATAAAAACACAATGATAACATACAATGATAAGACACATTTTTAAAAACAACTATTGTAGTGCTACAACTGTTCTGAGCAATGGGCCCCAGTCTATTTTGTGATTGTTGCCGATTACTAATTCATGGGCAATTTGTCACTTGCTAGAGGTGTCTAACACAATATTTTCTTTTCCGTATTACATGTATCTAACAATCACTGTGCTAACACAGAAGACGGAGCTGGTGTAGACAATCTATTGTATATACTATATACACACTTGTTTAAAGTGTATGAAGACTGTAGGCAGCCTTAGCAATGCTGTAGTCTAAGGTTAAGGTGACGGTTACTGTAGCCATACACATACACATACAGGACAGTGAGTGGCACTACAGTATTGTTTCATGCCGTAACGGGAGACTAGACAGCCATCGTAGACAGCCAATAAGCGAGATTGGAGTTATCCGGTGCGCATGGAACCATGAGATAGCATCGGGATAAACACAATACACACACAAATTATGCACATTGCATAACAATGATAAAGCACACGAACCGAATCCTCTTGTAGCAATGCAAGATCGATTTAGATGAATTCATTAAAAATATATACTAAGGCGATACAAATATTTGTATTAAGCCATTATCATGTAAAGGAGACATTGTAGATTATGCTTGCACTCAGAATAATGGATAGGGATACTAGATTACGTAAATTTACCATTGCAGTATGACAGACTTTGTATAGACTTATATAGGGAACTAGTCCATGGCTTTACGAAAAAATGAAAATAGACAACGTCTTAACGAATGGCATGAAATCAGTTATTAAATGTGTTCATAATAATATTGGAAGTTGTATTATACATCATGTACATTTCTATATATTTTTAATAGAATTGTTTATGATTTATAACGGAAATAATTTGCGATGAACTCAAAGACTTGTTTGTTTTTCTTTCTCGACACGATTTCGCACCATATCAGTGACTGTGTCTGATACAACGATGCAATAATACGGCTGTCTCACTGATATTCACATGTCATGTAGTACTAATACCAGTATTACAAATGAATCGAGGATGAGGTTTGTCTTTCATGGGAATATTAGTTAAATATCCTATCTTATGTTTGACTCTCTCGCTATGTGACAAAGCAAGATATGGCCTAGCGTCAAGAGACTGCTTCTTTTCAACAGAAGCAGCAGAATACATGGCTATCGATCATAATTTCATTTACTGGAGTCATGTATATCGCTTATCATTATAAAATATGTCAAATACTAGTAGTCTAATTCAGCGATTCATCTTGACGGAATCCACATCGACCATGTCCGTATCCATGGCAACAAACGCTTGTTTATCCCGAAACGCTTTGACGTTGCACATGCGCACTCGCAATTCCAATCTAGCTTATTGTATATTCAGTGTACGGAGTAGTAAGACAGTGTTATTATGTACAGAGAGTGGAGGTGATCATGACTGGAGCAGTTTGGAGTTCTGGATGGTGGCCTGCTGAAGGACTGGCAACAGAAGCTGGAAGCCGTCTTGTATGTACGTAGCTGAGTTGGAGGCCTGATGGAAAAGGAAGATAAATAATAAACTATATTTACCATATTATTAATCATGACCTATCAAAATAATTTTTCCTTTAATACCGTAGACTAAGTTAGCATGCCCGACAATGGTTGTATGTACTTTTGGCAGGTGTTATTTCTACCCCTGATGCTAGGCCTACATAGTACTGTTTAAATTACATCTGGGGCAATACAAAAGATATTACACAAGATTCTATTTAATATCAACTTTATGTCCCTTATGGAATAAAAAAATTTGCACTCGCTGAAGCTTGTGCATAAAATTATTACATTTCAGACATAAAGTTGATATTAAATAGAACATTGTGTAATATCCTCTATATAGTACATTCAAATCTGGTCATTTACCTTTAGTATGGTGAAACTCTAAAGTTTTGATTGCATGAAACATTACGTACCTCCAGGAAAACATTAGTTACGAGAGGAGTGACCACTGACTTGTCTTCCAAATCCTCCTGAAAGTTTCATGGTAATTGAATAAATTAATAAATATCCTCACAATATACTTGTATGTGGTCTCATTGCAGTAAGGCCCACGATTATGAAACGTTCTCGAGTATGATTTAATGTTCAAATCAAAGTTTTGTTCACAAATCGACATATAAAATTTGAGCTTCAGCCTGAAATACTACTCAAACTTTTTTTTAAGTACGTTTTTGTGCTCAACTCACATGCTATGCTAAAAAACCATGACGTTTTATGAACAAAATTCTGATTTGAGTCTGAAATCGTACTCAGAAATGATTTGTAATCTCGGGGCCAGAAACTTTTCTGAGTACGATTTCGTACTCAACTCAGAATTTTGTTCATGAAACTTCATGTGACGTCATAGTCTGAGTACGTTTTTGTGCTCAGAAAGTTTCGTAATCTCGGGGCCAGGTCTAAATGCACAGTATCCAGAATTTCATAGAATGTTATCATACCATGTTTACTATGAATTCAAATTACCAGTATTGTTATTTTAAGCTGGAATACATGAAAATCCCTGCTCTATAATGACATCTCTAGCGAGAAGGTTAGCAGGTTACTGACTAGACTTAATGTGGAGGATGTAGAAACTTATGACATGTACTTACATTGAGTTTGTGAAGACATTGAGAAAACTTTGTTGACAGAATTGAGATTTCTGTGCACAGAACATGTGTCAAACTGAAACAGAGCAAATAATTGTAAACTTTACATTACATGTGCCGAGACTCTTCTTCACACACCAGCAAATGCAGATTGAGCCTTTTTGCCTGTTCCTGTATCGAACATCACCAATCTAGATAAAATATCCCTTCCACAAAATATGTAGTGATAGTCAGATTATGGTAGGAGGAAACCTGCAACATCCGTAGCACTGAATGTTGCAGTGAGTGAGTATGGAGTTTAACGTCGCTGCGGGAATCTTTCACCCATTTGCGACGAGAATGTTGCAGTAAACCTCCAAATCTTGGTAATGGACATACAGTAGACCTCGCATATACCGGCCTCGGATAAACCAGACACCGCCTATAACGGACAAATCTGAAGTCCCGGTCCCGTCTAACGCTAATTACGGCATATGCATATAACGGACAAAAATAGCCGGTCCCAATGAGTGTGTTATATGCGAGGTCTACTGTATGTACAATTATACTTGGCCAAACAAAGTGGTACCTGGCCAGACTCTGAGAGCGTTGTTTGTACGTGATGTCGGAGTCTTCCTGCATCAGCACCAGCTCTCCGGCCTTGTGGAACTGCTCCACAGACTTGGCCGTCAACTCCGCCATGGCGTCGATGGCCGCGTGGCAGATCTCCTGTAGCAGACACAGAATCAATCAACCAGTGCGTCACTCATACAAAAAACACAAGGTAGGTACGGTCCATACCACTGAATACATACAGAGATGAGAATTACGAGTGAGTGAGTGAGTATGGAGTTTAACATCGCTGCGGGAATCTTTCACCAATTTGCGACGAATAAGTATTATGAATTACGAAACTTATTTGAATACAAATTCATGCTCAACTTACGGTTTTGTTCATAAATCTTCATATAAAATTTGAGCTTGAACATGAAATCGTACTCAAAATGTTTCGTGATCTCAAGGCCAGATTTACAAGATTGACACAGTAGCCGAAAAATCCACGGAAGATTTTCACCTCTGTACATATTTGCTTTGTATCGATTCACCATTTCTGTGTTGTTAAGAATATTTTGGACCATTCCAGATTCACAATGTCAGTTGTCCTGATCCTACCTTAGGTTCTATCTCCTTCTTCTCTTCACCTTCGGCAGGCTCTGTATAAAAGTCTATTATCCACTGCCTGGTTTTCTGTTGTACCTGGAGGGTTGTCAATATCATAATAACAATAATAGTAATGTATACAATTATGCTGCATCAAATCCACGCTAAAAAGAGTTCTCACACCACTACATTATTTCCCTGGTCTGTGTGCTCTCACTTTCATTCTCAACTCCCTGGGGATTCTACAACCAAAGCGGCTGTTTCAGGTGCTAGCTTAGCATTTAAATTTCAATCTCATCCTACTGGCTTAGACTACGAATATATAACACTGACTTATAATAACAAATATCACGTCATCACTCGTTTTATTATTTGCCTATTGAGGCCTTGCATGTGATGTCACTCAATATGTCACACAGCATCGTGGGCGGCAAAACAATGGGATTTTCTGACATTGCTCGGTGTACGTGTGCTACAGTTGACTTACTTTATTCAGTTTGTCTGGCGTTGTACCGAGGTGTAACTGTGAGAGATGGTCTGTTATCAGTTTGGAGAAGTCGTGCTCTTGACGTTCCTCTGGAACAAAATTGAAAACCAGTTGATCAACTTCTTGGGACTTACAAAGTTTCGAGAACATGGGCCGTGTTTTGTACAATGCTAAAATAATATTAATTTCATAATCTAACAGATACAATACATCTATTCAAACATATTTTCGTGTTATTACCAAAATCACTGTCATCCAGCTCAAAGATGGCCTTGATTTCCAGCAGCTCTGGTTTGAGGGCGGCTATGGTTTCCTTGTTGAGAGAGGAGAGGAGGGACTGTACTTTCTTCTCACTTTGGTTGGACAGTATCTCCAGGGCTTCTAAATGGGCTAGACCTACAGGCAACAAACCATGGTTATGGATTTATGCAATTTAGTACTGAATATGACAGGTGATGACAAATGACTCAAAATGTATTCCAGGCCTCTCATGTACAAAACCACATAACTTTGAGATAACCTGGCCCAGAGATTACGAAACTTTTCTGAGTACGATTTCATACTCAACTCAGAATTTTGTTCATAAAATGTCATGTTTTTTTAGCATAGCACGTAATTTGAGCACAAAAACGTACCTACTCAGAAAAGTTTCATAATCTCGCTTGAGATTATGAAATACTGGCCTCGAGATTATGAAACACTTCGAGTAGTATTTCAGGCTCAAGCTCAAATTTTATATGTTCATAAAACGTCATGTGACGTCATATCCTGAGTACGTTTTTGAGTCTTGTGCTATGACGTCACATGACATTTTATCAACAAAATCCTGAGTAGAGTATGAAATCGTACTCAGAAAAGTTTCGTAATCTCGGGCCCTGTTATAAAATGTAGCGCTTTGAGTAGATGTTAGTGTATGAATTTGGTGCCATATAAGTATTCATATGATCGTTATTATTCTGGCTAATAAGGTTGGAGAAGGTGGACAGCTGACCCTGGTAGTCGTCGAAGACGGCGCCGTAGTTGTGTTTCCTGGCCTCCTCCTGCTCTTCACGCAGCACGGCGTCCGCCTCCTGCTTCTCCTTGGCCTCACGCAGCAGGCTGGACAGGTTGGTCGTCTTCCTCCCGCGGCCAAACACCACCTTGGTGGCCTTGAACCCGGGGTCGTGATCCGACAGAACGTCGATGGTCTTCTTGCCGATGTTCTCCAGCACGTTGATGCCACCCGCAGCCATGGCTTCCACCGCGTCCAGAGATCCCGACACCAACGACTTGCCCTGGGAGTAGAAGATGAGGGTTACAGTTCGCAATGCAAAAAATAATACTGTATTTGACGTATTAAACGCCCTGATGCAATAACACCCCCCACATCCCTTAAACTATTAAAAATAATAACAATATCTCAGGTAATGCTGGATTCTATAGAAATTTGACTTGTAAACATAAATACAATTTGGACCAATTGGAATTATTACAATTCAGGGCAATTTTGTGTTACAATATTTGATCAAACGTGTTCCATAATTCTACTTACTTTATCCTGTATCTTGCTGGTAAGACTGGACACCCCAGAGAACCAACCACTGGCACTTCCTCTCTGGTCATCGGCTGATTGGTCGTCGACATCGCCACTAGGGGGCTCATCAGACTTCTCGCTAGCTGATTGGTCAGTTTTGTCACCAGGTGGTGGCTCAGTATGTATCTGCTCAGTGATTGGTGCCTCTCCAGATTGCCGTCGCAAAGTTTCCTCTGTAATACATTTGTTTATCCAAATAATGTACTGAGTAATTAAAATCAAAATAGAAGTACACACTGATGTAAGCAATAGCAAATGAAACTATATAAATAGGGGTTTAAATGATATATAACTGCTTTCAAAAAATGTTCACAGTGAGTGAATATGGAGTTTAACGTTGCTGCAGGAATCTTTCACCCATTTGCGACAAACTATTTCACAGATCTGTGGCAGCTATTATGTTTTTCAGGCAGGAAGAAATATGCATTCTACATTATACATATCATGCATATTATATAGAAGATAAGGGTAGAGAGAGCAGATGTACAGAAAGCATTAATTTAATAGGTTAAGGGAGCACTCACCTTCCTTGATTTGATTCTGCTCCTGGTTGATTCGGGCGATTTCCTCAGCTGGGGGTGCTCCTAGTGTGGTCTCCATGGATTCCACCAGTGTCGTCAACCCCTCCCCTGAACAATACACAAACATATCTGTACATGTGTGTGTCGGTTGTGTAATGCAGTACCAGTGACTCTAAGTACTGTAACATTCAAGCGCCATAAATTAATCTCCGACTCTCCGAAAATAATTGTGAATACTTTTATACTTAAGGCCATCATTATTTGATGTTCTGAGTATCCTTTCACACAGTTGGATCTTATCCGCTAAGAGACCATAGCGCTCTCTTAGCAGTGTAATAGCTATCGGAAAAGAGAGTATTATGGTCTCTTAGTGGATAAGAGTGCTTAGTTGAAGGATATCCTGGTTTACGTATCTGCTGTGCTGACACATTTTTCTTCCACTTTGGAAAATATAAAGAATTATATTTATTATTTAGTACATTTTATTA
>JAVCKZ010074388.1:0-13410 GCA_034780755.1 Lepetodrilus elevatus
CAGAATCAGGAATTGGTTGTAGCACACACACGCACGCACGCACGCACGCACGCACGCACGCACGCACGCACGCACGCACACACGCACGCACGCACACATTCACACACAGACACACACAGACACACACGCATGCATGCACGCACGCATGCACACACACGCACACACACGCACACGCACACACACACACACACACACATGTTTACAAGATGTTTGATGAAGACACCCACAGAGTTAATCAATAGAGATATTAATACTGGAAATTAAACAAAGACTGCCAATGCTTGGTCAATACAAAGTCCACAGTCAGAGTCAGATAATTTTTACACAAACGAGTAATCCATAAAACAGGATTGATTACTATATTCACACCGTGTGTTATACCAAGTTTATATCAATATACATGTGTTTAATGAGCCGCATTTCCTGATATAATACACCCCAAAACTGATGTGACATTTGCTCAATTAATACATCATGTAGATTATTGATGAACTGATATACAATTTGATGGAGTGATATATTAGTTGCTCGAGTGATATATATGTTTTATTAAGTGATATGTTTTTTTAGTCAAGTAATGCACTGTTTAGTCAAATTATATGCGTAGCAAAGTGATACACTGATTAGTCAAGCGGTATACTGTTTTATTAAGTCATATGTTGTTTATATGGTGACATAAGCATGTGGTCATCAAAGAGGATACATTATGAATCAATATGCATTTATGAATACATTAAATTTAAAATATGTAACCCTTATATTAGGCTACATTTAGGGTACTCTTCTACATGGAAGATAAGCAATTTTTATTTTAAAACGCTTATCTTCATTAAATATCATCAGCAATACAGACAGATCAGACCTGTAACTCATTAATTATGGATAATATTTCCTTTAAAACAGATTAATGATGAAAATACCTTGCTAAAGTATCAGAATTTACAACATTAATTTCACTGGGGGGAATATAATATATTAATTTAATTGGGAAAATATAACATTAATTTCACGGAGGGAAAGATAATATTTAATTTCACGGAGGGAAAGATAATATTGATTTCACTGGGGGAAATATAACATTGATTTCACTGGGGGAAATATAACATTAACTTCACTTGGGGGAAATATAACATTGATTTCACTGGGGGAAATATAACATTGATTTCAATGGGGGAAATATAACATTAACTTCACTTGGGGAAAATATAACATTGATTTCACTGGGGGAAATATAACATTATATCACTGGGGGAAATATAACATTAATTTCACTGATGGAAATATAACAATAACTTCACTTGGGGAAAATATAACATTAATTTCACTGGGGAAAATATAACATTGATTTCACTGGGCGAATATAACCTGTAATCCCTTGTAGCATGTGAGTTATTGTCTGTGTGCTGCTTGACTGGTCACATCCTGAAGCAACATCAAACTTACATTAATTCCAAAGAGTGATTACATTCCTATTACACCCTTTATTTACACATTGAGCTAGTGACCAGAACATGTAGATAGTGATCAGAACATGGAGATAGTGATCAGAACATGGAGATAGTGATCAGAACAAGGCGATAAAGGCCAGAAAGTTGACAAATTAACTCTGAATACAGAGACTACAACACAAATCAACACAATGAATAATTGACTGAGCTTTCTTCGGGATAATGATCCGAGATGTAAGTCTGCAAAGATTATTACTCGGGGATTCCGTGTTCAGCCATGTGCGATGAGCCATGGCCACCGCAAAGGTGTGAGTTAACTGCTGATCGATCTCACATATGGCCTCATTGTGAAGTAATGTGGTAAATGGGTGGTACGATTATTGTTAAATGAGGGAGACTTGTCAAGCATGAATCCAGAAGGGGAGATAATCGCCAACAAGCGATGACTCTGGACAAATGTACTCGTATCAAATATGATATCAATCAGATAGATATGTTTTTGTACAAATTTAAATATTGAAGATTATTGCCACATTTTCTCACCCATCAATCGACTGATATGATGTCATCAATATAAAGAACACAAGTAATATAATTAAGAGAGAAGAATCCCTCATAAATACAAATAATTAACACCAGATGCTATCAATCATTGAAGGAATTAATTCATATCTGTTCGTAACTTTTACTTTGATTTCTTGCTCCAACCATCTTAGCTGATGTTCAAAAGTTCTGGGAAACCAGTTGTACATGGTATACTAGAATGATTGTGAGGGTGATTGTAAGGGCGATTGTGTGGGCGATTGTGTGTGTAATTGTGTGTGCGATTGTGTGTGTAATTGTGTGTGTAATTGAATGGTGTAACTATTTGTGATATAGTGTGTACAAATATGTGTCATGAAGGTACTATTGGAGTGTTAATGAGTAAATATTATACTAGCTATTGTAAACAGGATGTTGATTACATTGTTACAGGACATTGTTTATTGATGGTGTGACGATGGCTGGGTGGCAGCTCATGAATTGCCGTTGCCTTATTCCTCTGTTATCATCTTAAACCGTACAGATTAAATACAATTCCATGATGACTATTAATAATACATGCTAATTATTTTCTTTACAGTTAATTACAAAGCTGTCATGAAGATGTTGTCAAGAAGTTTGGTATTGTTTGACATTGGCATAGCAACACATTGGCATAGCAACACATTGGCATAGCAACACCAGACTGCGTACTAGGTTATCACTGCCACTCGCTGCCAAGGAACTGACAACATAATTACATTCAGGAAATGCCTGGAAATTATACAAGAGTTTCTATGCACTGATCTAAAGTTACATCTTGCTGTTAATATTGCACATCGTTCTAACCTAGACACTACAGATAGTGTTATCAGAATTGATCAGGAACAGATTACATTTTTTAAATTCCAATTTAACCATTGTACGTGATTAGGATGAGAACTGACCAAAGTTTGAAAGACTTAGAAAATTAATGTTCACTGATTGAGTTTGAAGTACTTTAAGAAATGAAGTTAGCATCAACAAACCAACATGGTGGACCCTTGATCTAACCTGCTGCCTGAAATTGGGTCACGGGTCTCAAGGAGGATAACTCTACTATGGGTCAACAAGTGCACTGATAATTGGTTTTTTAAAAATATTACTGCAACATCAATCTATTTTTTTTTATCAAAGATGGTATCATGATATTCAGAAGAGTGAATGTATTCGAAGTGTTAAAGAGACAAGCTGACTAAATCAATTAGTTTTGGAGATGATAATCCAATAGCCAATTCCAAGTAGTTTAAAACTACCGGTAAGTAGATACACCCACAATAGCCCCTCTATACACCCACAATAGTCCCTCCTTATTGTTTACACCCACAATAGTCCCTCCTTATTGTATACACCCACAATAGTCCCTCCTTATTGAACAGAGGACTAATTTATTTGTTAAATAATTCAATCCAAAGATTTTATAAATATAATCATTGCACTTCACAAATAATAATAATGAAAATGTAGCAGAATTCCTCATAGAACTAGAAGTCTCAGCCAACAGGGTTATGAATGCCTCACAATCCAGAACCTCTGACTCACATGCAAGAACAACACGGTTCTGTTAAATCTTTTAGTGCCAAGACACGTGAGAATCAATAAAAATACATACTGGTACACTGTATTCCTAATCTGTGTGTGACGTCTCATGACATGAAGGCTATACTTCAGTGTCCTATCTCTCAGTGTCCTATCTCTCAGTGTCCTATCTCTCAGTGTCCTATCTCTCAGTGTCCTATCTCTCAGTGTTCTATCTCTCAGTGTCCTATCTCTCAGTGTCCTATCTCTCAGTGTTCTATCTTTGTGTTCTATCTCTCAGTGTTCTATCTCTCAGTGTCCTATCTCTCAGTGTTCTATCTTTGTGTTCCATCTTAGGTCTATTTCTCAGTGATTTAGCTCTATCAGTGTATACACCATAAACTTGTATCATAAATGGATTAACAATCACACACAAATACACACACATTTATTACTTTTAAATGGTGCTGATGACATCTATTGGCGTTTTCGTGGCACTAAGATAAATCATGGATGTCTCATGCAGTACAGATGGAATTTAAGACGTCACTTCCTGACAATTAACAGAATCGATCCTATACTTCATACATATTGACTCGAAACGAGGTAAAGTATGCTACCCTCTGATTTAGTATGCATAGACCAGCTTTAAGGGAGGATGACTTGAATTATTAGCTGATTACAACTATAACGACAGATCTCGAGTAGAACACTAGTCTTGGCAGTGGAATCTTCTCAAAGATTGCAAACTCGGTGACAGAAAATTGAAGCTTTACAAAGAGTTGTAGGTATTTATGAGTAGTTCTGGGTATTATCAGTGTGTCCGGTCGCTGGACATAGCAAGTGAAGAGATCCATAAGGATTACTTATTCCAGGATGGTGAAAGGATCTAATGAAGGAGAACAGAGGACCCTAATGGAAGTATCCTCACTGACCCCTGCTGGACCCTACTGGGACGACAACAACCCATAGTCTGCGTTTAATTAAGTCGCTAAGTCCATTGATCATGTTTGGAGCTTAATTGTCAAATTGCTGTCAAGTGCGGGGAATTGACGGCTACTGTTTTTTCGCGTACTATGGAGGGTCAACTTTGGATCCGTTTCTAGGAGAAGGTTGATGGACATTGCCCGAGTTCTGTGGCGTAAATAGTCGGACTTGAGGAGATCAACCGGTGCATGACCACGTCCAGAAAGTCCTTGAACTCACAGATTTCAGTATGCGAGAAGAAAGACAGTATGGATTAAGAAAGTGTGACGAGAAGCCATTCCTGTGTGCAGCTACTTGACAACACTCAGATGAAGTGAAAGAGTGTCTCTTGGAAGTTGAAGTTATTCAAAAAACGTTTAAAAGATATTTTCATAAATCTTGTAAAATGAATAGAAAGAAATGCTTTGGAGGAAATTAATTAATAAAATTGTCTTTATAATTCCAGGGTCTTAAAATTACTGTAGTGTTTTCAATGGTGTACTTTTAAATACTGTAGTGTTTTCAATGGTCTGCACTGAGTGTTCTATACTTGGTGGATTCATACCTCTATGGTTTAACATGTTCACTGACAAGCTTACTTCACTATCAAATGATGTCTCCTGGCTGTGATGTCTCCTGGTTATGATGTCTCCTGGTTATGATGTCTCCTGGCTGTGATGTCTTCTGGTTATGATGTCTCCTGGTTGTGATGTCTTCTGGTTGTGATGTCTCCTGGTTGTGATGTGATGTCTTCTGGTTGTGATGTCTCCTGGTTGTGATGTCTCCTGGTTGTGATGTCTCCTGGTTGTGGCTTCTTTGTTACAATGCCTTGTTGTCACGATAGGAAGGATTCAGTTAATAAGGTTCAATTATGTTTTCAATCACCATCAGACGTCATCATGATTCAGACAAGCAGACTTCGCCCTTCAACATGAAAACCAAGCTGGTCGTCAAGGGTATCTATGTCATGATAAGACATTAACAAGTTCCTGCAAGGATTAAGTTAGCAAAGTTCTGTGGTGTTTGCATTTCACATCACAGACGTTGTCCAGAGCCACAAATCAGATGACCAGCCGTCTCCGGTGGCCGCTACAATGGCGCCGGATGACATGGGTACCCAAATAAGATTGTTCTAGACTGTTCTAGACTGTTCTAGATTGTTCTATGTTCTAGATTGTTTTAGATTTGGCAGAATCGATAACAAAAGGCAAGCAGCCAAAAGAAACTCTTATTCTCAGCTTTGTGATGGAAGTGGGTATTGCTACTTCTAAAAGACGGGTATTTACTTTTTGGTACTCCTGACATTCTCATCGGCTCATTGAACTGTTTACACAGCACATGAGTAAGTGAAGGAGTCCGGTGAGAGTCCAGTAAGAGTCCAATTCTATCAGGATTACAAGAGCTTGTGCAGACACCGAGGACTACTTCAATGGCGACGCCACCATTCATCAAACACATTCTTTGATGCCCAAAATGAAAGCCATCCTTTTCCTCTAAGAAAATATTTTGTCATTGGCTTAGCATAGTACCACACTATCACACGATCCTCTCCGTTACTAAGAAGATCTGGAAGTGAAATCATTTTCATGAATCCAAAGATATATTAACCCATTGCTTTCTGTCAGGTTAACATATTACGGTAAATAACAAAATATATATCTTTTTTTGAAAAAATGTATTTAGCCTGACTATTTTCATGTATATTAATAACTGCAAAAGCTATAAATGTTTGTAATTAGTCACGAGAAGTTAATTAGCTGTCTAAAGAACAAAATATCATTGAAGCAGTACAAATTTGTAATTATGTAAAACAAGAAATCCCTATACACTTTGAGTATTTTTTGTCGTGTAGAATAGATCTATTTTGGACACACCCGTCTAGTCTGGTTACTGTGTAATTATAGCGTGTACAAATTGGAAGTCTGTCTTGAAAAAGCAATTTTCACTCACTTCTACATGGCATTACCAAAAAAAGCAAAAGAAACGTTTCTGTCCTTGGCGATAGCCTTTAATCTTACACTGCCCGTGAAATGTTGCTAAATGATACATCAATGAAATCTACCAATGAATTTCTAAACAAATGTATAAGCCGTTACCATACAACGCAGTGAGCCCAGGGGCGACTCATGATTACCGTAGCGAGTATGTGATCAGTCACTCGCTTCACTCTGCCTAAAATACTTCCTTGGTGCTCCAGGAATGAAAGTAAACGGTTGTCGCCATTTCTTCCTCGATGGCTACCCTCAAATCAATACGAAATGCACGCACTTGGCTTCAATCCCTGGCCAGGAAGTTGACCGTGGAAGAGATTGTGAATATTGAGATGAGAAATTGTGAGCCCGGATTGGTTTAAGTTTGGCCGATCCAACACCTTCATGTGTAATGTCTGATACAGATTGTCTATCATCTTGGACATAGATCTGAGATCTGCGGTCTTGAGGTCAAAGTGATAGTAATGAATAGACCTCACTAGCTTGTCCATTGTCTACTACTCAGGATGCTTTCTATGTATTAATTGTACATCTTCTTTTGGACCAATCTCTTATGAGAAGTCGTGAAGACCTTCCATCAGGTCTTCAATAAGAAATAAACATGTCAACAATACAATACAACATGCAGAGTAGTCGTTTCTTTGTTGGTTAATCGTTATAAAGGTTTCCATATGTATTCTGTGTAATGAAGGTTTCCATATGTATTCTGTGTAATGAAGTACAGTGTTGTCCTAAGTATGAAGACGTTTGTTTGCGCTAAGTATGAAGACGTTTGTTGTTATCAGGTATTCTGCTTATCCATTACATTCTGTTGTGAGGAAGGTCTGGAAAGTATATGTACATTAGTCAGGAATGCTATTAATACAATTGACCACTTTGGTGTTAATGTCTTTCAAATTGAAGAGAATAGGTTAATAGTTATATAATAATACATTTATAATTGTTATTGCATTCTCAATAAATGTTAAACAATAACTGTTAATATTGAACTGTATAGTAGTTGGTCCAAATAGTTTATAATTAATTTAGAAATGTCTTGGATCCATGCAGTCAGATTGTACAGTCGACTAGCCTTAGATCCATGCGGAGTCAAATAGCCTTTGTTGTTTCTTCCTAATAGGAGACATAAACAGCTTGTTAGAAATCAAAAACAAGATTTGTAAACATGACACTGTCACTCTAACGATTCCTCAACCCAGATTGAGTGCCAAATGATTTCATCTCTTACAGTCCCTAACAGACAGTCCCTAACAGACAGTCCCTAACAGACAGTCCCTCACAGACAATGAGAGAACGATGATGAGAGGGTTAAACTGCTGTGAGCAGAGCAGATGAGACGCCCACCGTGAAAACATCCGTTATTGTAAGTTACCTCGGATTCCCTTCTATCTCTTCAGCCTCCATCAAACCTAAATTAGCCAATCAATGTCCCCGCTGAAGTCTTTGTCAGGAGATGAAGTAGTCAGGTATAGAGGTCACCGTAATTCACCAATCAGATAAACAGATTCCATTAGATCCAATATCTGACCAGCGAAATATTTTGATGTTCGGTATCTCATAGCTGCTAGTAAAACATATTCACTGCAGACATTTATCAAAATTACAATATTTCTATTTTGCACAATGGTTTTAAAAAATAAACATGAAACATTGCTCAACGTGTAAATAACCTTGTATTTATTCCAATACAGAATAACACAGATTTATGACAGTGACATCGCTACATATATGCAAAAGAAATATATACTAGGACATGCATACAGGAATTAAAGGCCTACGTGTGAACATGAACAAATACCAGTCAAAAAAACATATTAACAAATTAAATTTTAATGTCGAAAAGCAAATGGTAAATTTGTTTCATGCTCATAAAACTTTTACAATTGACACTAGATCTATAAGGAAAGGAATGATTGCCTTTTAACTGGCTAAGATAATACTAAAGAACATTTACTGAATAATTATGGTTCCACTATTCTACTGACTATAGAAAGTTTGTTTTTCATTGGTTAATTATTTGTCTCATGTTACACCGTATGATGTGAGTAATGACATCACAGAGTGTTCTTTTATACTATATGTAAGCAATGTTGACAACTCCATCCATTTCTTATGTTTTGCTTCATCAAATGCGCTATGTACAACATAAATAATTCCTCATGAACAGCACGCAATTATAGATTATCTGTCCGTATTGAAATACATGTTCTAAGCATGATCAAAATGCTTTCACCAATAATCCTAGGATTAACATAAATTCGCGTAACAATAAAAGATAAATAACGTACACACAGCAACACTGTTTGGTGAACAAAAGTCCTAAAATAGCCATTAATACCAATATTCTTTTGATCATATTTTGTTTGTACACATCCATATTGATCACACGATGAACAAATTATTTATTAATTATTATTCTGAATAAGATAATGCTAAAACAAATATAAACCATTTCCACTCGATGCCTTAAAAACAAATATTGATCACCTTCCTCTTAATGTTGATAAAACCAACATTCACTGACCATCGGCCATTCTGTGCCATAAAAACAAATGGTAATTCCTGGCTACTCTGTACTACTATCACAGATAGTAACCAATTTTCTTTACGCATAGCCTGTAAACCAAATGTTGTCAATTGTTTACGCTGTGCCTTTAAAAACCATTGTTAGCCATTGGCTATTCAGTATGTCGTTAACAATAATATTAACCATTGTTCACACAATGTCCGTAAAACAAATATATTGACCGTCATTCACTCTGTGCCGTGCTGAGCTCTCAGGATTGGCAATTTCATCAATGAGGGTGATCGAATATTAACATGATACTTACGAATAAAAAGGGTTATTGGGCTTTAAGCACGCACTTACCAATGTCTGTTATAGTTTGCCTCCGTTGGACCTGATTATTATACATGGCTCTTTATTGTCAATAGCTCTTGGAGCTCTCGCGTGTGGGAGACTGGTTCTCCACGCACGGAGGGGGTATTCCTGCCGGCAATCTATGTGCAAATGAGATAAGCTTGGAGTGTTACCCAACCACTGGACCAATGTTACAAAGTCGGGTTTAAGTATTAATTTATAGGTACAATGTTGATACGTTTCCTCCACCACAGACATTGTGTCTGTCTGACGCCTTCACGCAGATACACACAAACATCGCCAGTTGGTTCACGTTATATAAATTGTATATCATTATTTATAATTTCACCACAGGGTTGACGATGACGGAGACAAACACGTGGGTTGCAGGCACGGAGGATTACATATTCGTATTCCATCTTCGCCAAATATTATGCAACCTGACAAGTTATTAGCATTGTTGATATTGTCAGTATTAGCATCACGGTCTCTCCTGCACACATCAGCATAAACCTGAGCCGTCCCTAATTCTATCCTCATAGTTAAGGTTGGACTTTAGTTTAACTCTCTCCATGCTGAAGGCAACCAGAGATGCCCCAAATAGTAGTGCCTGTGCCTATTCCAGCAGAGAGGGGGTTAAACAGATTTTAGTGATGAACAAATGTTACAAGTGATGGCAACTGAAGGCTGGAACTTTAGAGTAATATTGTTTGATACATACTGTAAATCACGAAATTAATGCGTCACTTATTTAATGCGACCTCTAGATTTTAGAGGTAAATGCGACACCAATAAAATGCAAACGGTCATGTCTCCATACATCTTTCTATCTGATATTTACCTTTAATGCGCAGCAATTAAATGCGACATTACGGACCGACATTACGGCGGTCGCATTTTTCGCATTAATATTCTGCTCGCATTAATTTAATGATTTACAGTACTGTAAGAACGCTGAATCAATCATTATCTCATTTGTTATTTCAAACTGAAAATTACATTCCATAAACTTTGTTGATTTGAATTTTTCTTTATATTTAGCTTTGTAATACATTTCATGAATTTAATATCATAAAGTCCAAACAATTCACAATACTTTACAAGAAAAGGTCACATTACATCAGTAAAAAATTACACTAAAACAAAATGCATAATAAACAAAGAAAGCAAATAATCAACCATTAGTTTCCAGTACTTTCCTCATGTAATGTTACAAAAGATCATAACTTTCGGCAAATGTTCTATCGCACTTTCTGTTTCCCTGAAGACCTCACTTCTGTGTATCTCTGAGACACGTTACCACCCCTAAAATGATAGCCTCATGAAAACCGAGACTTCTTCCTTTTCAATGTTATTCTGACTCCAATCAATACATGAACACGTTCCAGAGAGTCGATGGTTGGAACCTGTGGATTAGAGTGTTCCTGGACGACATACTCCAGAGATTCCTGAACGACATACTCCAGGCCAGGTTGAAACCGACGGATTAGCGGGTCTGCCACTACAATCCATATCTACAGACTCCCGGATTACAATATCTTACTTCTGTGGTAACAGCCTTCCATCGGGTCGTAAATGTTCCGCTGCCCCTTTACAGTAGTCATCATGTCTCAATTACTGCCAGAACATATCGACGAGGACAAATGTACCGTCCAAAACATACCAGGAAAGTATTGATGAATCAATGGCACGATGAAAAGATGTTACAAGATAAAAATGTCAGAATCATTAGGAACTTATACCTCATTGAAAGTTTCAATGGCCGTCTGCAGGAACACGTGATATTGTGGACATGCCTTTAATATAAGAAAACAAAATACTGAGTAATACAAATAACATGTACTTTAGAATGATGGAACTCTCAGTGGTAAAAACTAGGTAAGTAAGAAGTAGGTTAAAAAAGGTAAGAAGTTGGTAAGTAGGTAAGAAGTAGGTAACATGTTTGTAGGTAACATGTTTGTACCAGTGTTGGTGAAGAGTTTACTTGGTAAAAGTAGGTAAGTAAGAAGTAGGTAAAAAACAGTAAGAAGTAGGTAACATGTTTGTAGGTAACATGTTTGTAACAGTGTTGGTGAGAGTTTATGAAAAACTTGCTAAGAAGTTGGCAAGAAGTTGCTAACAGAAACAAGAGAAGACAACTTACAGACATGGGAGAGAATGAGGACACAGTCACGTCCTGAATGTCCTATCCTGGTAATTCCCGGCAGCTGTCTCATAAAGGCCTTGAGGACCGGACTGAAGACGTCGGCATGACACCGCTGACATTTGACATGTTACTACGGATACCTGGCAGTAACGGCCGTCGCTGTGACTTAATCAGTCGTGGACTCCCGGAGTATCTCATTGGTCACAGCTGCGGGCGGTACGAGCCGTATCAACGCCGGCTGGCAGTGATTGGACACAGATTCCGATCAATCAGGCACAGCGATAGGCAGATTGCAGGTTATGTGTTAGAACGGACAGGAAGGATAAATGTACAGTCACAGAATTATAGTAATCTACAGCTTTATTAATACAAAACAAATTAACTGGAAATATTTATTGTTATTGATTTTTCTCCCCACATTGTTATCCACATTTCCGCTTTCGTTGACAATTTCCTTAACGATCAAAGCTAATTTATCCTAATTATAGGATTTAGTGGTTGAATGAGGAGGCGATATAGGAAATTATAGTATACAGACTGATATTGAGATCAAACATCCACAGCATTTATTATAGGAGGCACGGAAGTGGCAAACCAAAGACATCAACTATTAGGATTTGTCAAAGAAATTATATGAATGATAACATATTATATAAAAAATATGTGTGCTAAATGTGGTTTTCTTTTTCTTTTAAATCTTTTTATAGAAACTATGGACACAGGATTAAAAATGAGTAAATGTTATATTTTAACCCTCTCCCTGCTGGAATAGGTTTTTAGATTATTAGATGTGTTTTTAATTTCTTTAAGAAGAGGAGCATATTCAGAAAGGTAGAAATAGGAAAGTATATTTAACACTATTTGTTGACAATCTTGTGTTGTGGTTGTAGCATGATAGTAAAACCTGCAACAACATGCCATGACCAATGAGTATGTCAGAGGGTCCTTGAGACAGGGGCAAATAATGCAGGACTGAAGGACTCACAAGGGAGACTACTCTCTAACAAGTAGAGCTGGTCAATATACCACAGTACCAATATATTGAAAATAAATATTACATCCAATATATGTGCATGACAATAATGATAATATGCTATTCGGGACACCATTCAACCACCATTTTGTGGAATGGAGGTGCGAATTTTATTTTTTAATAAGAAGATATATTTATTGTCCTATTTTCCATTCGGAAATTAGATTTTTTCCATTTCCATATGACATTGTTATGTGATATTATGGTTCCATTCAGGATTCACTTTTACTACTTGGATATATGATCTCACTGACAGATGTATATTGCTTTTCAATACAAATGTTAATTACCAACTTTACAATGAGAATATATTGAATGCAAATAAAACAATTAATTGAATAAATATTGCTTTCATCAATGTCCACAGGAAATTTGATATATAATCACTGAGCACAAATAGCCATGAGTTGTTAGGGAAACAGTATTAAACATACAGGTCCACCAAGTCAGGAAGAGTCAACTTTAGTCAAAACTTGAGTAATTTATTTTACATGTAGATAATATTATTTCCAGGAGATGTCAGTCAGACCGAATCTGGTCCACTTCCTGTCAGGAAGCGGAGGTCACTTCCTGCCAGGATGCAGGGGTCACTTCCTGTCAGTCAAACATGGCGATCAATTATTTCTTGCGTCTCTGAAGTAGAATTAAAGAAACAATGTCTGGTGTATTGTCTACAGGGCTTGACCTAATATGATCCCTTAAGGACCTTCCTAATATGATTTGGTCTTCTTTTTCTGCTCTAATTGTCTGCACTGGCGAGACTTATGGAGTAGTGGTAAATGTTGTAGGGCATGACCGTTTAATTTGATGTCTTGACCTATAATAGTGCATATAGCATTAAGCAGATCAAGGAAGAAGGAAGAGATGGGGGGGGGGGGGGGGGGGGT